>VXAU01000760.1:105796-144477 GCA_013399695.1 Formicarius rufipectus
TTATCTCATGGCTGGAATTGCCAACTGCCCCACACTCCTACATTCTTAAATAAATAAAATATTTATTAATTTATTTAAAATAATTTAATGAAGTTAATGTTTTTATGTGAAAGCATTTTCTCAATAGGATATAAAATATATATTTTATTAGCCAGAATAAACTAGTTTCTCATTCCTGTGCTTTTTTGAAGTTCCTTAACACAGTGTGTAGGAACCTCAGCATTAAACAGCCTTTTGATTTCTGTTTTTTAAAATACCCATAATTATATCCTTTTTTTTTTTGATAATAAGTTCAAAACTGTTTGATAATCTGTTTAAATAGTTGCATAAAGCTAAAACCATGTTTTTTTGTAAGGCCATATCTGTGTTGCGTGTATGAATATGGCACTGTACCATTTTTCCATGCTTGGTAATAATTTTCTTCTATTCCAGTGGCACCCTGGAATTTGCTTTGTTGTATGAAATTAAAATGCCACTCAACCATCCTCCGAGTACCTTTTGATTGAGTGATGCTATAAATCAGCATCAGCAATGTGTTATATCAGGCAAACTGAGCCATACTTATCTGGAGACAGATAATTTATATGTAATACATAGATATTGAGTTGAAATACTCAGCTGAAACAGAGTAAAGTTGATGGGGAGGGAGAGGGGAAAGTTTTTTTCTCCTCTAAATAGAACTTAAAAAGAGTAATTGAAGCCTTGAATATTACTGTTAATCTTTTTCTTACACCCTCATGCTTAAAGGGCATAGAAAGCATAAAATCAGTCCCTCTTATGGGACAGATCTTTTATGTTCTCTACAAATGAGAATGAATTCTCTTAGTACTCCAGATAAAAGGTGTTGGTGCAGAGGGATGTGATCTTTTGTGAAATGGATGGATGTCAGTAGTACTTTGGCTGTTGGTGTGCCTGCTCTGATTGCTGGGGGTGACTGCAGTATTTTGGGATATTGGAATGGATGTTTTTTCAATAATACCTCATGACCAGCCGCAGCCCCCAGTTCGTCCTGACCTAAGCTCTCTTGCACTCCTGGAGTTTGATCCTACAAGGACAGAAATAGTTGTAATAATTTGTCTCTTGGCTGAACTCCACTGATTTGAAGACCACCACTGAAACTTTTTAGGGATGTTTGATTGGCCTGTCCTAACCTCTACAAGCTTCTATTCATGTGCCAGACAAGCTGATAAATGCCCTCTCCATCCAAACTGCTACTGTATCCAAACCTGGTTCACTTGTGGTTGCAGGATCACACTCCTAAATAATAGCCTGTCAAAAGAGGTTAATTTTCAGATCTGATACTCATGACTAGACTGTATAGCATAAATTTAAATGTCCAAACATGTAAACCAGTTTGCCCTAGAAATTAAAATTAGCATGTAAGCTGACAGAATGTGTGCTGACATCTAATTATGTTTCATAATAGAGTTTTGTTCTACTGTACTAATACCCCTCTTATTTTTATTTTTTTTCCTAATCTTATTAATCTGGACACAAGCCTTTTTCTCTTTTGGTCTCTCATTTGCTATGATTATAATTCAGCTTCAAAATCCTCTTATGGTTGATTAGCAATTTTTGCTAAAAATAGTTTTTCATTGGATTAAGGATGTTATCCAGAGTCTGTCTTACGTTCAGTGAAACATGGAAGCCTAAGAAGGATTCTGAAGACAATTCTCCTCAATTGACATAACCTGTACTGTACCTTTTTAGCTGCCACTTTATGTTAATGTGCTTTCAGTAGTCAGAGCCTTAGAGTGTCATCTTTTGGTTCTGTTCTTCTCTGTGTTTCTGATTGATGGCATTTGTAGGAGTATTGATTTCATTTAGCACAACATCTGCCACGCGGCCGCTCTGGGGATGGTGTGGGAGGGTGGTGCTGAGTTTCATTTTCACTCGCTCCTGGGGAGTGTCTGAGCCTTGGTGACACAGGTCACATTTCTAGAAGAGCCTGGGGACAGTGAGCACCTGCTGTAGAAGCAGAGAAATGCTGTGGAGAGCCTTTGATGAGACGTCGTCAGGGACTGAACCGATGTCGTTGTTTGTGTTCTGCCTTTCTTGGCTATCAGAAACCATTTGATGGACATAGACTATGAGATTTGTCATAATTCTGAGGACAGAGCAGGAAGAGAAACACCAGTGCTTCTGCTGAAATATTTATGACTTTCCTTACTGATTTCAAAGGAAGAAGAGTTTAACACCTAGTGGGACATATCACTTGGTGAGCACGGCTTGAATATTGAAGGAGCCTGACTAGGAAGACCAGCAACCCTGTACAGTTTGGGAATTAAGATCACAGGGAAGCAGTCTGGGCAGGAAGGAATCTGAGAGTGGAATTTCATTCATTAAAATACAAAGCAAAACAAAAAGAAAAAAATAAAAAAAAAAGAAAAGGAGAAAAGACCAATTCAGATGTGAATGATTCAGGTGACATTTTTAAAGTGACTCCAACAAAGTTAACCAGAGCTGGGTAGGGCTTGGCCAAGTGGGTGAGATTCTATTTGACTCGTAATTTGAAATGGACACAGGTTTCAGGTGTGATTTGCTCTGTGCTCAAAAATGAGGAAACACAGTGTTAGCAAATGTAGTTCAGGAGTTGTGATATCTGTGATCACCACAAAAAATGCAGTTTTACCAAAATTATTTGAACATCAATATTTAAACCTACCTTTGTGAGTGACATCATTTATTAACAAAGGTCACAGTCATTTTCCAGTAAAATTAAGGCAATTGCTGTGATCTAAAATAATGAATTGAGTTTCCACATTGCTGTTGTTCTTCGATAAAAGTGGGCACTGCTGACTTGTCATCATGTTAGCTGAAATAATTGCAGTAAATATATGCAATACTGTTGTACAGTGCTTAGGGCAAAATAAGTTAGAAAACAATAAAGAAAAATAGCCCACCAGCATTTCAAAGACTAAGGAAGTTCTCGTTTACGTATTTTCCATGAAAAAGCATATGTTGATATAGTGCAACATTTTCACATGTGTCTCCTAAAGCTTATGAACTTGCATGGTCTTAAATGTTTCATTAGGGATGTTTCTGTTCTGTTGGATGCTTCCAGACTTTGTCTTCCAGCCAGTGTGTAGCTGATGCCTTGTTGGGTAATTCAAGGTTTTTAATATTCTGAGGAGCTGCACCCAATTACATCCTGTAAGAAGTGACGCAGGTTATTTGATAGTTGCAGTGAATCTTCTGCGGCCACTGTCTCCCAAATGACTGTTTATGGCTTTCATTTTGAGTTGGGATATAATCCAACTAACCCCCCTGCAACACCACCAGCTGAAAAATCCACATATTCTTCAGCATGATCCTGTGACTTTATCAGTGCAGCTTCCTAGGTGGGTCTGTGAAATTGCAGTCACTGAACCGCAGGTTGTGTTTTGACCTCCGTCATTCTGCTGTTTATTTCTATTTTTGTTCAGTTTCTCCTATGAAAATATTATCAGCAGCTCATCCTTTTTTGTGTCCTGCTGTTTCCAGGGTAGTGTCTTAAATGTAGGTAAGGTGACAATATTTACAGTGTCTTATGAGGGTTCTAAAGCTGAGGTTTGTCATCCTTTATTGACTTCTGTTTATCTATCAAACTGGGAAGAAAAGGGAAGAAAATAGAAAACTGTCTGCCCAGAATCCCACTTGGGGTCTCCGAATTCAGTCACCTCTATGCTATTTTTAGCTGCCAACATTTTCACTTTTAACTCGAAAAACTTTTTTTTCCTCATGAGTTTATAGACCCCTGATTTGATACAGAAAAATGGTCTATCTTTTGTAGGAAGATTACCAGGTTTACATGGTTTTCTCCTGTGGTCTTAGTCAAAATAAGTGACAGAGAGACTAATTGTTGTCCAAATCTTTTTTGTTGGTACAGAATTTTCTCATCTTCCATAGTAAAATTAATGTAGAGACCTAACTGTCAATTGAAAATGAATATGCATAGCCTTATATTTGCATATATATCCTTATATATTCTTTTACATTCTCTTATTTTTTTTCTATGTTTTTCTGTGTTTTATTTGATACTTGCAATTTTCCCTCTCATCTGTTGCGTTTACAAAGGAATTGCAGCACAGATGTGATCTGGGAGTATGTAAAAGGGGATTTAGAAATTGGCAAAATAAATGAAAGGAAATCAAAAGGCAGGGGTTGAATTGTTACCTTCTCTTTTGAGATGTCTGGAAAGCAGGCTCAGTACAAGTGACTGTTTGCTGTGGGAAAGTTCTGCTGTACTTATCCTTAATCTTCACTGTGTGGCCTTTACCTATTCCGAACTGCTCCCTGACATCTGACTATTCCAGGTTTTATTGTGTGTTTTTAGCTTTCTTTGTTTCAGTTAATTTATATTGTCAAGGCATTTTACTAGTTGTTCACTAAACACTTAATGTTGAAAATGCTTAATGCATAAAAATGGACATTAACTTTATGTTTTTTAATTATCTAGCTTTGCCTTTCCTCTAGAAACAATTTAGAGCAAACAGTCCAAGTGTAGGACTGAGTATTGTAATTCAGTACTTACATATAAATTGAGAAGAGATGAAGATGTACATGCATTTAGAATTTTTACCCATGGGAAGATCAACAACAAAATTGGTGGGAATAGAATGTTTGCTCAGTACCTGTGAGGGCAGGTGCCTTCTGTGCTATAAGAGGGCACAAGCAGCCTGTATCTCCCTTGTCAATCAGATTGAGATACTGCTGATGTAAAAGCAGATCAAAGCAGTTTATTGGAGCCTGCAGAGTTTTCCAAGCTATGGGATGAGTTCCAAGTCTAATCCATCTGTATCTAATTATTCAGTAGCTCTACAATTTCATGCAGATTCATTCTGTAATGGAGATTTTCTGCTTCAGACAGAGCAGTTTCATCAATCTTGAGTTGTCCTTCCTGGTCACAGGAGGGCAAAGAGAGTCTCCCCATGATGGATCGTGGTGGGATGAGCACACGGTGTGGGGAGTGGCTCAGGAGACTTCCTTGTTAGGGAGCCACTCAGGTGAGGTCTTCAAAATCCCAAACAAGTACACTCATCCAGATGGTGGTTTTTAGCACTTTCTTTCCTTGCTCTATTTTATAGAAATAGTGAAATATTTATTGGAACAGGAAATAGAACCCTCCTTTCCTTTATGCCAAGCAAGTGCCCTCGCCTGTAGAGAGTGTCTTTCTCCTCAGAATTAACCAAATTATACGCTATCTTTAGCAAAAGAATTTACAACAAAAAGCAAATTGCAGAGAGACTTCATTTGGAGTGCAGGAGAGAGAGTTCAAACTTTCCCATCTGAATCAGAGATGAAACTTGATTGAATTATTTATGTCTGCAGTTAATATGATGGTTCTTTTCTTCTTCAGTCTCTTAATTTATTTTTTTCTCTCTCAAAGCATCTTTTTGGTCCCCGTTTCATCCCTTTAGAAGCTATGGAAAGGTTTGGAATGCCCAAGACTTCCTCCCTATAGCACACTCTCACAGGTTAATTGTTGTTTGGCAGCACACAGTAGTTCAGCAGATAGTTCTAGGCATATACAGATTTTTCAGATGAAAAGCTAAAAGAAAGCGAGTAGTATTTTAAATTTTTATTATTTTTTTTCTGGTCTCTTTGAAAAAAGGAAATTTGCATTTCAAGTCTCTAAAACCTGGGGAACTTTAATGGCAAAAATGGTAATAAAGACATGAAAAACATTGAACTGAGGTCTCACTGGTGGACCAAATATGGGTTTTTTTGGCAATGTCAAACTAGAATGCACAGCCTCTAGAAATAACCATTTGCTCTGTTCTCAATGACCCCCTTGAAGAGATCATCCACAAGGAATTGACTGCAGGACTCTGCTCTCCCTCTGTTCCTGATGGATAAAACCTCCTTACCTTTTCTACTGTGATATCCAAGCTATGAGACTAAATTGGAAGAGTGTTCTAGAACAATATTGCCAGGCTTTATTCTTGCAGTTGGCTTTGAATTGGCTAAAAAGAAGCAACCTTTTAGTTGGAAATGAATGCTTAGCCCAGCCAGCTCTTTAACTAGACCTGATCACAAACATCCCGGCAAATTAATAATTCCAGTAGTAAAGGGAATCGTTGTGTTTTTGTGGAAAATCCTTGTGTCATAGTTTCTTTATTAAGCCATCTGTTCTTTCTTTGGTATGAGCATATTTTGGATAGGGACACTTTTCTAGTCATTCCAGCACCCCTCACCATGGCTAGTCTGCAAAAGTAATTAAAGATCAGCTGTATGAAACAAAAATATTTAACCTACAAACTGGGAGCTCAACTCTCCCTTTGGCATGAGGGGCCAAATGGCAGAAAATCTTTTCATGGATTTTGGTGCAGATTTTCCTTCCCAGTTGGTGTGGTGGTTTTTTTTGTTTGTTTGGTTTTTTTTTTGTTGGTTTGTTTTTTTTCCTCCTTCCTTTTTTTCCTCCTTCCTTTTTTTCCTCCTTCCTTTTTTTCCTCCTTCCTTTTTTTCCTCCTTCCTTTTTTTCCTCCTTCCTTTTTTTCCTCCTTCCTTTTTTTCCTCCTTCCTTTTTTTCCTCCTTCCTTTTTTTCCTCCTTCCTTTTTTTCCTCCTCCCTTTTTTTCCTCCTCCCTTTTTTTCCTCCTCCCTTTTTTTCCTCCTTCCTGGTTTGAGCCATTCAGAAAACCAAAGCAGGTCCCTGTAAGGAAAATCTCTTCCCTGTGTTATAGAAGTGCACTGATTCTTAGGGTGTTATTTCTTGGAATTTGGCAAGAACCTTCTTCAGGTTGATAGCTGGAAGGCTGGGCATCTCGTGGGTGTAAAAGGTTTTAATGCTGTGAAATCATAGGGCTTGTAAAACCATTACTGGTTTTAGTGATTTTTTTTTTTTTTTTTTTTTGCATGTGAAGAGATTACATGACATTAATTCCTTCTGTCTCCTCACCCTTCCACTGGCATTGAAGGATATCTGCCTCCCTGATGGAACCCCTGGTTCAGCATAATATGAAGGAACACACAGGATTATATATTTTCCTGAATCAGAATCTTACTGAAAAAATTGAAGAGTGTTGCTTTACTCAAGGACAAATGATTTCCCTCTTCTCTTATCCCTCCCCTTCGAGCCCTCCTCTTAACTCTAAATCTTGCCATCTGCCTTGATTTTTTTTTTTTTTTTTTTTTTTTTTTTCCCCTCCTTAAACNCCCCTCCATGTTGTGGTCACATCATCATGTTTGATTTGCTCTTTGAGGCTCAGCAAAGCAAAGGTCAATTTGTATTTCTGCCTGTGTTCTTTAAGCTACCTTTTCCTTCTCCCCCAGCCCACCAGGGACTGCAGTGGCTACAGATGGGCAGAGAATGGACCATTTTCTGTGATACAGATTTTGTGTTCAAAGCATAATGAGCCAGCACACCATCCCTGGGATGTGCTGTGTCGGATGAGATCATCAGCACGGATCTGACTACAAACTGCTAAGCCCTCCTCATCAAACTATATGGTTTAGGATTAAAGGGGGAGTGCTTAGATAAAAATCAGCTTTTCTTTTGAAAGAATGTGTCTTTAAAAACCACCAAGTTTTAGTAGTAGACTAGTAATTGTGGTGGGTTTATTCTTTCTCAGTCCTCCTGGTCTTCCTTCATTAAAATAAATTAATTAAAAGAGTGGAATGTAATGAAAAAAGAAATGGCTTTAAAATGAAGATAATACTTCTAGAAATAATAGTTTAGTTTTGTATCCTTTGAGATTTTGTTAGTGAAAAATGGGTCACCTGAGCTTTTGCTGTTGTGTAGCTTCCTGGAATTGGAGGTAGTTCTGGACCTCCTGCTGTGCATATTTGTAGGGCATGTCCTGAGTCTCGATCCTACAATTCTTTGTTGCTGGTAAAGGAAACAAACTGTAAAAGAATTAACGTGAGACAAGATACAGAGGAGATGACAGAGTGATTTTGAGGGACTGTAAGTGGCGGTTGGGAAGAAAACTTGCTTTTGACCCTGGGTTTGAAACCACTGTGTGGTGTGAACTGAAGCACAGTAAGGTGGGGGCATAGGGAAATTCTTGTGTAACATGAAATATTAAATATGAAACTTAATCGTTCATTTTTTAAAAACAGTTCCTGTAACATAAAAAATGTTTCACTTTCTGAAATTTGCCACTAAGGCACATTTAAGGAATTTTGTCTTGGCATTTCTCTCAGAGTACATTTCCACATAGTAAATGTCTCAGACACAATAGACTAATTGACACTAAATCTTGCTAAAAGCCAAGATTTATCCTCATTTCCTGTTAATTTCACTGGAGTTAAAAATAGGCAGGTAAGTAGCTAAAGATGAAAACTACCTTTTTTTCCTCTAGTATTCTGTGAAAATGACAGGTCATTAAACCCAAGCTATTTTATTGTCTTGGAGGGTCTTCATACAGTGTGTTTGGGATACAAGTCTTTTTCTTTTAAACTTCAAAGAAAATGAATTAACTTCACTAAAAACTTTGCAGAAAATAATCTGATACCAGGCAAATTATATGGAAGAAGAATTATGTATTGAAAAAATACTAAAATCAGAATGTTCATTGCACTGAAGAAAATTGATAAAATACATTGTGGATCACATCCTTCAGCAGTTGTTATATTTTATGGGATCAATGATTGAAGAATGTTTATTGCTTTAGTACTCTTTTGCTACCCTTATTGTTCCCTCCATTATTCTTCCACATTGCTAGGGAAAGAAAACCCACAGAACTCAAAATGTTATCACAGGGCAACAAAGACAGCAATGAAATGAATTCCATTCCTGTTAATAAATGGTGTTTGAACCATTTTACACACTAGTCATTAGGACTCAAAATTACCTGTTTTTCAAGTGTGGCACAACTTGACAGGACCCCACTGTTAAATGCAATAAGTGTGCAATGTACCATTAAAATAGGTAAAGCCTTGTGCAGTGGAGTTACAGGGAGGTTCCAGTGGTTCCACTGACTCTTGCCTGGCAAGATTTTACAATGCACTGGGGAGGTTTTACATGTGAGATTCTTATACTGCTTGGTGCAGTTCCTGGCTTAAAACACTAACTTCGGAGTGAAGGGTTTGCTCTGAGCAAAAGCACTCAGTAGGAGCACTGTTCAGGTGATATTCCATGTTCCCCTGGAAGCTGAGACTAAAAAACCTGGAAACTTTGCAGCACAAGGATGGACAACCAGTGACACAGACTTCTGTGTACTTTGTCACCCTTGGAACTCAAACACATTAGAAGCAGAGCACCTACTGTAAAGGAACTTTGTGCTCCCAGCACCTTGCTCTGATTCCACCTGGGGACACAGAGTGGTATGGAAAAAAGGTAGCCTTCCTTTCTCTGAATATCACGGAGGTACTGTGTTGTGCCCTTTTCCTGGCCTAGGAGTGCTCTTCTCCAGAAAGATGGAGAATCCAGTGTTGTTTCAGTAAGTATCAGGGATATAAAATGCTATATTTTATAATACTAGTCCTACTGTTGGTCTAAATATTATCAACAAAGGGTTTGTTTTCTTTTGCCTGTTAGTTTCTAGTCTCTATCTTGTTGATAAAAGCATGACCAACTTGAAGTAACTTGTCTGAAGGACCACAGAGAAATAATTCCTAGAAACAGATTCTCAGGTGACCCACCTGCTTGTGTTTCTTGGTACTGAACATGACAAGTAATCCTATTTTGAGAGGTTTCAGATGACCCATTTTTTTTCCCCTAAAACTGGTTTCCTAAATGTTATCCTTCTACCTTGTGGAAAGACCTCTGTTACAGTGAACACTTGAATTTATTCAAAACGTGCTCATATTTGTCTAACTAAAAGTGTTTTACAGCATTTTTTACCCAAAAGCTTCCCAGTGACTCCGTCATCAGAAAGGTCATTTCTGTTTAAAGTTCTCAATCTCTCAGAGAGCTGAGAATGTAACTTCCCCAGACTGGGGAGAAACAAACTCATTTTAGGGACACATTGTTTATTCCAAGTGTGAAATAGTAGCAGAGCAACCCCAAATAGAACCCACCACAGCTTGGGATCTGTTTCAGATGTTGAGAGTTCTCTTTGCTCAGAGTCTTCAGTGGAAAGCAGGAGGTTAAAGCAGTTTCTGGCTGTTTGCTTTCACCTTCCAGCAGGTGTGAGCTGCAGTGACCAGTGGTTGTGGTAGCTAGTCATAAAAGCACTGGTTTGGTCATCTGTCCCTGCTTTTTACCCCACACAAATATTAAAAATGAAAAAATACCCAAACCATACCACGCTTTGAGGGATGAGCACCATTCCTTGGGAATTTCTCAGCTCTTTCCTGGCAACCTGAAATGTAATCACTTAAGTGGCTGCAATTGCACTGGGAATGTTGGTTGGATGGGTAATGGAAACCTCTTGAGCTTTAATTTATTTGATACTCGAGTCACAGAAGTGGGCTGAGCCCAACCAGAAGTTTAGTTTCCTTACTATTATTTTCAACTTCAGCTGAACTATAACATAGACGCATAACTTGAACACTTTAATACAGCCTTGAATTGAGAACTGGTTCAAAATAGTTGTTGGTTGTGGGGTTTTTTGTTGGTTTGGTTTGGGTTGGGTTTTTTTGTTGTTGTTGTTGGGGTTTTTTTTTCCCTCCTGAACTGGAACTGAACCTGATCCTTTACTTAAAAATGTTGAACTTGAGCCAGTCACAGGTGATCCTGAAAGAGAACTCAGATGAAAATACGCTTATTTGAGTCCATGACTAAGCAAAAGCTTTATCTCCATCAGGAAGGTGTATTCTATGTTCTGGTTCAGAAGCACAGTTCAGTGATGTGAAGCTGTAACTGAAGTGGACTTCATTTTCCAAGTGATTTTAGGATAAAATTTTCTGTACACCTTAACCTGTCATGTGGTATCAGGTAAACTTTTGCATGGGTTAGCAAAAGAAAGCATTTTATCATCACAAGAAGCACTTTACTTCCTAACTGGAAATCTAGAATGAGTCCAGAATCTTAAAAAAACCCTAAAACCCCCACAAACAGACGAACCCAAAAATCCTAACAAAAATCCAGGGAAAGTAGCACTGGTATTTTGGAAAGAATTCTGGGATGTCACAGCAGTAGCAATAGGAAGAACTGGAGAGGGATTCATAATGGCAGAAACTTCAGGCAACTTCCACAGTTTAAATGAGAAAAATGGGCTGCACATCAGGAAAATGGAGAGATTGAATGTGGTGTCTGGCTTGTCAGTTCTCCAGAAAATTCATGACATGCTGCTGCTTGAGACTTCTCTCTAAGTGCTTTATATTTTTAATGAGGGTGGACTCAGATATTGCAGTGCACCTTTCCCAGTTTAGATGCCCAGTTCCACAGGCCATAAACCTGAGAAGTCAGGGAACATTTCAACTGACCATCAAAACATCACTATTTGGCATTTGAAGTTGAAAGATGTTTTGAGTGGCAGAAGATGTAATCATGTAATACACAATCTGAATGCTGACACATCTTTATAAATGTAGCATTGCAGTGGTGTTTCTGCTTTGCAGGGATTGATCTGAGTCTTACATAGCACAGAACTCCATATTGTTCTCGGATCTCTTTTTTGGTCTGAATTAAACTCCACGCTTTATTTTCTAAGGCTTGATATTCTCATCAGAAAAGAAAAGAAACATTTGCCTAAGTGCTCTACTGAATGTTGATGTTTATTCTGGTGTGAAATGAAAGTAACTGGTTTATTTTGATACCTGTGCTGCTGAGTGTCCCCTACTGCACTTGACACAACTGCTGATTCCCTGTGTAGCATTTAAGTCCTCTGTCTGCTTGAATCCATGCAGACCACTTGGTGTACATGCTCTGCTTTGTTGCTTACACAAAACTGCTACACTTCTGTACTCGAATCTTGAAATGTGCATTCTCTTTGTAGATATACCACTAGGAAAAATGATTTGGAAATTAGTGTTTATCAGCAATTCTTGAAGCCATGTCCAAGCACGAGCATGAGTGTTAACACCAGTTAATTCTAAATTTTTATTTCAAGGGGAAGGTCTTCAAACTGCACAAGTTGGGATGTGTTGAAGCCATCTTTTTACAGTTAAGAGAAACTAGAATCCTTGGAATAGATTAAGTTGCATTTAGATGAACCCCAGTCATTTACTTGATTTATGGTCTGTGCTCTGCTATGGGTAGACATGTTTCTAATCAGTGAGCAGACAGATTATGGCCTCTACCTCCTATGTCTGTGCCTTGGAATTGTCAGCACTTTTTGTGTTTATAAGGCTGGTAAATAGAACCCATTGTGAACATTTAAAATGTTTTTAAAATACCTTTGTAAGGTGAACTCTTTTGAGGGTAAAATTCACGTGAACCTCTTGGTGTGTTGCCCTGACAGTTGAGAGTCTTACATGGGCACAGTGAAAGCAGCAACACAAATCCTGCTGCTCTGATGCCAAAACACCCCCCAGGTCATTGGAAACGCACCACTAAAGGGGTCACAGTAGTTGGGTATTCAAAAGGTACTGCTCAGCTGTCACTGCACTAGCACAAAACCAGTTTAATTAATGAGGATAATACAAGAAACTCAAATGAAGAGGCAGAGCTAAGCAGAATACAGAGCAGCCTTAAATCAATAGCAGTCAGGTTGCATTACAAAGGAACTGTGAGGTGCAGTTGCTCAAGGTCTGTTGAAGTTTCTTTTGTAAACTTCTGTTTTCAAGGTTTTAAAACTAAGTGTAGTACCAGCTTTGAAACTTGTAGCTTCAAAGTGAGTGTTTAACATTCCTTATTTTGAAAAATGTAGGGATAATCAGGGAAGCAAGCATTTCTTGGGGTTTCATTTCATTTTGAGCTGTCTCATTGCCTCTAGCCTTAATTTTGCAGGGAATGTATATCAACCAAGATCTACATTTGAAAAACATACTTTATACTGTAAGAGAGAACTGATTCTCAGGATCAGATTTTGCAGCTCATGAGCATTATACAACTTTGTAAGAATTTAACTTTGCCTAAATGTGAATAAATAATCTTTAGTTAAGGGGCAAATAATTTTATATGCTTTATTGCCAACTTTTAAATGTCAAGTTTTATAAGACCCTACAGGTATAAGAGCTTGCAGGTATTTTTAGAGCAGGGTGACAGATAACCTGTCTTCTACAGAAACTTTAAATTGTGTGGAGAGACATTAATTTTTTTTTTTTGGTTCTACTTGGAAAAAATGAGGAGTTTTTACTCTGTGCCCAAATATTCCCCATCCCCTCCTCTGCTGCGGTTTCAAGTTCCTCAACTTGGTGTTTTTGACTGGAGCTCACCTGTGCAGAACACACCCCTATGCTGGGGGGAGGTGAAGCCCAAGGTGCTGCCCACCCAGTTTTCAGTGAAATCTTCAGGCTGGTCCCAAAGGGTGGATGGTGCCTGTGATTAAGGGGTGCCAGCTGTGGGGAGAGCTGTCTGTGGGGCAGCACTGCTCCTGATGTGAGCAGGCTGTGCTCTGCCTGCATGTGTTGCCAGCAGAGTCCTAAAGGCTTTCAAAATGCTCCTCCTCTTACACAATTTCAGTTTAATGTGCACTGCAGTGATAATGCTTATGTTGGTATGGAAATCCTGAATGAATTCTTATGGGTTATTTCCTGACCAGAAAGAAATCACCTATCTAAAATCAAGTTGAAGTAATGACATGATAAATCAGAGCGTTTATTTTAAAAAACAGGAGGGAAAATACACCCCTGTTTTCACTGATGTTTTGGGGGGTTTTTTAGGAAAAAAAATGTGTAGTCTTTCAGTTCAGCTGCATATGTTTAGATTTAAACTCTGAAGGGATAACATTAGCACCTGCTGGCACAAGGTGTGTGGGCACATTAAGGTTATCTCAAAGTGAACTGTGTTTGGAACTGCTAGTCTAATGAAATACAGAATGCTCTTTCAATAGTCACGTAACAATTTTAGGATCACCTTAACATTTGGAGTGTAGATTGCTGATGACTCCATTTGGAGTACAGGTCAAATGCTAATGTGTTCTGGATCCCCAGCTTCTGCCTTTGTGGTAAGGCATAACAACTAAAAGAAATTAACAGCAGTAATATTAAAGTCAAGTTTAAATAATAGATTCCTTCTCACTCCCTTTATCTGTCTTAGTACAGTAAGCTCTGCTTTACTGGGTAGTTTCCATTTACTAAGGTATTTATTCTAATGGCACTAAATAAAAAATGACAAAGGCTTATTTGTTCTGTAAACACTCTTACAGCTTCAAAAATGTATCTGTACTTTGAACAAGTTGCTGATACCAATGGCCACATTAATACTTAAGGTATATATTGGTGTGTGCATATATATGTATATGTTGTATATTGGAATATATGTTTGAATAACAGTCTGCCTTCAAATAGATGCCATGGTGCGGAGGTTGGCAGGGGGCAGGTCTGTAGTGTGTGTAGAAAAGTGTCATATGAAATATAAAGTGGCTTTTGTGATATGCTGGACCAAACCACTTGATTCAGTCTCTTGATTGACAGAGAAAATGAAAAGTTCATTCACACTTGCCTCTTCTGCTTTCTTGGAGAACTCTTTCCCACTTCCTGGAAACCAGTGTCAAGACATTTCCCTTTGGAAAATCACATTGCAGTCACTGATGTAGTGAGTTGTTCATAAAGGAGTAGAAAGTTCTAATCTTGGTCTCTTACCACTTGCCCTTTTTTGAGCAGGCTTATAGTGAAAAATGAAGAGGAGCAAATATGTCCATGTTTCCTGTAGACTTGTTAGGGACCTAAGAGTTACTGGGCCAGGGAACAGCTCCCTAGCTCTGCCTCATGTCTGTCTGCCCGCAGTCCTGTGTCAGCCTGAAATCTGAAGCTGAAGGTCATGCAAACATGTTTCCATACCTCGTCATAACCACAAGAGATGGCAAAAATAATTCAGAGGGATTTTTTTTTTCCAAGATTACTGCTCTGGGGTATTGAGTAATGGTAGTAATCCGTCCAAAACATTACTGCTTATATAATTGCCTTTTTTCCCCCCCTTCTGAACTTGTCTCAGTAGAGAGCATGTGCCTCAGTTTTCTTTTTACAAAAGCAAATGTCATCAGGACACCATTTGCAATTCCCCTTGGTGGCAAAGACAACTTCTGGGCATCAAAGCCATTTTCTTACACATGGATTAACATGACATTGTGTTTCTGTTGCATTTGCAATAGATTTTAATGCGTGGTGGCTCTTTGTGTTGAGATGGTTGTCTCTTCACATTTATATGTCCAACTGTGACCTCAGTGACAGCTTCTGGGTCTCCCGCTGTGATAAATACTGGATCACAGAATGGACACAGCTTCCCATTTCCTGCATTCTGGATATTACCCTTGAAATTTCTAACAACTTTCAAATAAACAATGAATTAATTATTACACTGATCTGGTTCTCTGGTCTCAAGTATTCCCATAAACTTGAAAGGCAGCCAGCAATTCTGTTGTCTGCCTCAGCTCATTAGTGACCTTGCTTGTTTATAGTTACAGTTTAATTCCCCCAGAGCTCATTTAGGGTGCAGCCTGCTGTTTGTGCTCGTATAGTTACTGGACTTTGAAGTGTGTGAGAGAAGTGGCATCTAACATTTAACACCATGATATATAAATACATAGAATGGATTTCCTTAAGGCAAGAGATTGGAAATCTGCCCTTGCTACACTGGCAGTGACTGGAAAAATGCTGATTGACTTCTATTAGAGTAAAATGAAATGTTTCAAATAGTAAGTGGGCACTGGACATGCTACAGAGCCTGTAGTGCTTGAGATCTGTTAGAGCAAACGAGGATTACATGTTAAGCATTCTTTGTACCTCTACAAATTTACAGGACCTGGATATCCTAGATAAGGTGTTCACCTTTTAATTTGGCTGAAGGGTATGGTTTAGTTTGTATTTCTAGCTCCAGATTTTAAGTCTGTATCTCCTTACTGAGATGGTACAGGAGAATAAATCAAACATACTTTTAATGGATCACATCCATAAGCTTCTTACTGCTACATGTGACAGAGGTGAGCAAACTGCAGTAAATGACTGCAAGATGATATTATATGAGAAATAATCCAAGTACACCTCATTTGTCCAGGCTGAGGGAATGCACCATCAGAGCATCCATATGTCACTTTGGTTAAGTGTGGTGAATTCCATCTGTGTGCTGAAGTGCCTCAGAAAAAATAGATCTAATGTTTATTCATGGCAAATGTCTTTATAAACTTTCTAAACCTTGTTGTGAAATTCAAGTTCCCTGTAAGCAGCAGGTATAAGCAGAGCAAAAAGGCAGAAGCATCTTGGTAGCTGCTAAACAGTCTTGTATGAAGGAATCCTCTCAATGCACATGAGTATTCTCTTTTTGTTGTAGAAATGACTGACCACCACCCCCAACTTTGTTTTTTAACTTGTTTTTCACAGCATCCCTTCTTTCTGTGTTTTGCTAAATTTTTTTTAGTGACTTGTGAGGCCCAACTTTAGAATGTAATGGTAACTCATCAGCTGGATTTTCTTGAGGTTTAAAACTGAAATGTACAAATCAATTCCTAAGAATTACAAAGAGGAAAAATCCTGCCAGAAATGGCAGGCTCTAACAGCTACTTTAAGAGTAAGAATATGCCATATTTTCTCTAACAGAGCTTGGTTATTCTATTGTCTTCAATTTTGGGGAGTTATCTTTCAGATAAAGAAATAAAATCACTTTCTGGGCCACGATTCATTAACTTCTCTATGTTCCCTGTGTGATAACAGGAAAAGAAAGTGCTTAAGGAAAAAGGTAAAAGCAACATTTTTATGAAGGGGTTCTGTATACAGCACTTTTACACAGTTTTTACAGAGGGATTTTCTATACAAGTTATGCCACTTCTGTTGATGAGTCTCTGTAACCACTGCTTGGTGAGTCCATATATTTTCAGAACTACAAAACCACAGAAGAGAAACCCCAACACCAAAACCAAAGAGTCTTTCCTTAAAGCATTGTGATAGTTTGTCAAGCCTCAAAAATGTGCCAGGATAAATGGATTTCAGATAACTAATGTAACCTGCAGCATTGCAGGGCACTGGGAGAATTGGTGCTTGGTGGGGAAGGAACCCAAAATGACCAGACAAAAGCATTTGTTGCCCATTCCTTATTACAACTTTGCTTAAAATCACAGTAGTGGTGAATTCCAGCTCAACTCAGGAAAAGTGTTCCAGCCTATTTTGTCCTTAGAGAAATCCCCAATCTCTAGACATTTTAGCACTTGATGACCTTTCAGTTGGCTGCAGGAAGGCTGTGGGGGCCGCTGGGCTGACAGCCTGTGGAGCCTCCAGCTGTACAACACTTAAGGGCAGGATGCATAAACAACAGACAAAGCAAAATTCCCCAAAGGATTCTGCTTGGAACAACTTCCCTAATTTCCAGCTCTCTTAGCTTTTGTTTTTTGCCTTCCAAATTCATGTGCAAACTGTCTGAAGAATAACTTCAGGTTTTCCTTCAGTGGCTTTAGCACTGTGTGTGCTGCAGAGATCAGCACCCTGGGCTGAAGGGCAGGGAAAGCGAGGCACAGCTCGTCGTTCTGGGCTCAGCGGTGAGAGCAACTTCTGGGATCCGTCATCATGGGAAGCCCAGATACAAGAGGCTGGCGTGCAGTGTAGAGTGTCCAGAAAGCAGAATTGGAAGTATGGCAGTCCTGGTACTTGTATTTGTTAGTTTCCAAGAGGAATCATTAAAAATGTCACAAAATGGCAGAGGGCTGCAAGGTTGAGAGAGGGGCTGTGTCTGTTCCTGGGCTGCATTAGTGTCTTCAGATAAGTGGCACTGGTAAGTGGGAAATAAATGACAGACTTCATCCCTAAAGAGCCCATTGTTTCCTGACAGTGGACACTTTTGGAAAACACTGAGGGTTTCAAGGTGAGCTGCCTTTTCTTATGGTATGAAGTGCTGTCTGCTGCATTCTGCTGCTCAGGCTGTAGCTGACTGGAGAGAGGGGGCACTGTCCCTCCAGCCTCACTTTCCAGGTACAATAGCTATTAGAATTTTTGGAAACTGGAATAAACTAGTGAATTTGGGTGCTCAGATGCCAATTTATCAGTTTTTCAGCAATAGTGTAAGCAACAGCAATTGTTAAACAGCATTTGTGACTACATCAGTATCTTCAATATTTGAAACAGCAAATAAAATTAACCCGAGTGGTTTAGGTTCACAAAATCTAGAAGCAACATTTTCTTGAGTTTTATAAAGAGCAGAAAGCAGCTTCTCTTTCCTAAAGAGGGTTAAATACAGAATAGAATATTTAGGTCCCATAAACTACTTTGCATTTGTATTATCTGGTATTTCATCTGCTCTTGTAAACTGCTTAGTGTTCATGGGCAAGGGAGGATGGGAAAACCTCTGTTACCAAGGGATGCATTCATTCAGTTTGGAGCCTCTTCATGTCTCTGGATTCTGTGCACCTGATGTCCTTGCTCTGGAAAATCCCTTTGTCAACATTGTAGAGCATCTTCTGAAAGATGTTCCATCTTTTCTGCAGCTCATTAAATGCTTTGCTCTCTAGTAACCAAAGCCTTGTCCAGATACCAAAACTGTGACCAAACTATTCGTAATCCAGATACATTCCTTGAATTACTGATAAACAGAACATCAGGGATAGAAAATCTGTATGCAAAATTTGGTCCTATCCCTCAGTAGCTGTGGCACCCATCTGGCAGGATTTTCCAGCCTAAATCACAGAAGGACTGAAAAGGAGCCCTGGAATATTTTGATGAATTTACACTGTGGAAAAAAGAGAATAAAGTAAATACATGCATAGATAAGTGAGGCTCTGTATACCTGCTTGACACAAAGATTGTATCTAGTTAGGAGATGAAATATTCTTGCATCTCCCTGGTTTATGGGAAACATGTGGCCTTATTTAAGAACTTGTCTGAACTGTTGCTCCTTCTAGTCTGCGGCATTAGACCCTCCAACAGTCACTCTGCCCATCTCTACAAGGTGCAGTGCTGGTAGTATCAGCTCCAGATATAGCCTGTGAGTATTCCAGACACTGAATTCCTGGGTCTGAAGGAATGGGAGTATTGTCTTACCATTTGCAAGCCTGTTGCTGCATTTCTTGTTATGATTTGTTTTTCTCATGGATGCATTTTGCAGACTTGCTCCTGTAAATAGTGATTTGCACATTAAGTGGCTCTGTATGACCTGGTGAAGGCTTGGAGGATTTGGGATTCTTTTAATGTAATTCTAAAAAAAGAAGACTTAAGTTTTTGTTCAGTCAACACAGAGTGGCTAATGCAGTTAAACTCCTTTTTCACTGAGAAACTCTCATCTTTTTCAAAAGTTTAAAGAAATAAGTTCTGTTCTAGTTGGTGTGATTTACATTGTTTATTCAGGCTGTAAAATATGCCTTTGCATTCCCCCTATGGCTGATGCTTTTTCTTCCCCTTGATGCAAGATAAAAATTCTATTACTTTTCTCCATGCCTATAAAACTTCTAATTTGTGTAAACTTGGGTTTTTTTGCCGTGTCACTCATGGCTTTTTTGTTTTGTTGTGGTAGTAAAGGAAATGTCCTTTATAAAATGGCCCTGGATTAAACTAAGCTTCAATCATACTAAAATGTAAAGGAAGAGATGGCTTTTATTCAAAGGAGCTTTCCAGCAGACTCCTACATTGCAGGATGTTGACTAAAGGAAAATATGCTTTGGAATAAAAGATCATCTGTTCCAGTCACACTGTTGCCAGAATTTCCAAATGGTCCAAAGATGACTAGGAAGCTCTAGCTGAGCAGTCTTTTCTGTAAATAATCTTGGACTTCAACAAACGAGACACCTCTTAAATCTCCAAATTCACCGTTCCCACCCTCACCTTTCTCTTCCCAGAAATGCTGCCACCTTATCTTTTGTGGTTTTGGGGGTGATGGTGTGAAGGCTCTCCTAGTAAGAAATCAGACAGAAAATCCTTCACTATTTAAGGACTTCACTGAAAAAAAAAAAAAACCAAAACAAACCAGCCCCCAAAATCTAAATGAACACACGCCCAAATATGACCTTAGTTTTCTCCTTGTGTATTCCATTCATCCAGCTTGACAGGATTAGAATGGAAGGAATTATAGCATGTGGATATTTCAAATGTTGAGGTTGGCTTTTCTTTCTGAAGTATCTACTGAATTAAGGAGTTGAATGTTAACAGCTTTATTCCAGAGCATACATCTGTAGTCTGAATTCAAAGAAAGACATATCCCAAAATTTTATGAAAGAGAAAATACTGAAGGTTTTGTCATTGGTACCCAGAGATGAATGAGTGACATCTAAAGTTCTGCCTTGGAGAGAAGAGGGATGGATGCTGTGGGGACCTTTCTGATGCTTCTTATGGCATGTTTTAGCATTCATTTATTTACTTTATTGTCTTGCTACAAATTGCACATTGGATGTTTTTCCTTTACTGGTTTGAACTTTGTTTAAACCTCCTCCCACTCTGCACCTTAAAGCCTTTTCAGTCCAGTCTCGTGCAGTCTGAGCTTGCTTTCTTTCACCTTTTTCCCTCCTTCCTAATCACATTTGCCTGGAGAAATAAAACTCTCTGCCTCATATCAAAAGAAACATTATCATGCAACTCTATCGTTTGTATTGCAGATTATTTGATTATATTGTGTGTTTTGTGATTCCCCTTTTGATTTAAAAAAAGCTTTCCTTTACATTGTGTCAAATTTAGCATTTTGTTTGATGGTGTTATGAGGTTGTTTCCTCCTTAGGAGGGATTTATTTAGGTTATGGTAAGATCCCTGTGGAAGGAAACAGTGACAAATCAGAAGTAAATCTTGGAAGATGCTTTGTAGAAGTGAAAGAAATAAAGAAAAAAGTAGTTCTAGAAATTCTTTTCTGTCACATAAAATCTGAATGTCTGAATTTGCTTCAGTGGGATAAAGAATATAATTTGCTTACATAGCACCTGTTGATAAAACATGTGCAATTGTCACAGCTTTGCATGTATTGCAAAAGCAGTGCCTGTGTCTCTCATGAGTTCCTGCAGCAAGCACTGTGCTCATGGGGCTGAAGTCACAAGTCCAGTAACATTATATATTCTTGATTCCTATAATTGACAATAAAACTGATTTTGATGGATATATTTAAGAGGGTTTATAACCATTGAAAATAATCTTTGAAATAATGGTGATCTCTGTGAGTTTAATGTCTAGATATAAAACTATGTCCTATAGCAGTAGTATTCAAAACAATTTAGTTAAGAAATTTGAGACAAACATCACTGCACACTTATAAATTAAAGGTGAAAGTTCTTGCCAGGCAAGTTTTTATTGCACAAGGTCCATGGGTTTTAATCTTCACAGCAATTTAAATGTAATGTAACAGTTTTCCTCTTTAGTAAGGAAGAAAACCCCAACCACCACCTACTTCCTGCCTGTTCTTCCACTTGGCCACCTGCAAACCTGCCTATCAAACAACACCTTTCCACATGAGTGGTGGAAAAACTGCACCTCAAGGTCCCCAAGGCTGTGAGAGGGAGATGCAGTTGTGATAACTCTTCCTTTGGTTCCCCAGGTCTCAATGCAAGTGAGCAAAAGTCTTGTCCAGGCTCTAACTGATCCATAGCAACGTGCCAGGTTTGCTTCCCAGGGGAGTAGGTTAACAGAGCTTCGCCTGAGGGTTTGGTGGCTTTTGTCACATGCTGGGTCTGGAGTTAAATTACATTCTTTTTTTGGTGCCCCAAGGGGGGAGTGTGTGTAAACACACAAATGTGTGTAGGAAAGTCACAGGATCGGTGGAAGGAAGAGGATTGTTGATCTTTGACAGGAACAGCAAAGAGCAGAGGGATGGAAATTGTTGGAACACAAACTCATAGACTCAGAACCCCTCTCTAATTCATCTTCATTCAGAGACTTATAAGAGTCTCAGGCAGGCAAGCAGAAGATGAAATATGTTCTCTTACTGACCTGGGGGCAAAACTGGGGCACATAACCATGGATCTTCCCTTGGTTTTGGGTACACAGCTGCCTCTGTGACTCTTAACTTCCTTTATTGGCAGTGCTTTTCAAAAGGACACGTTGTCATCTCTTTATTTTTGTCTTTTCCTGACAATTTTGTCTCTCCCTTTAGGCAGGAAAAGGAAGTACTGTATTTTAGTGTGAACCAAGCCTCTAGCCTTAGTTTTCTTGCCTCATTATAATTATTTGCCTAATTATAACAAATGCTCTTCTGATCAGTCTTGCCCTGGCCAGTTCATACTAGAAAGCAGAATAAATTCTACACATCCCTATCAGGGCAGCAAGTAGAACAAATAACTCTTACAGATTTCTATCATATGGCATCTGGGCTCAGTTTGCATCAGCAGACTACTTAAAACTCTGGCTAATCTGTTTTTTATTAGAGTTGTAGCAGTTGTATGTTCCATTTTCATCAGATATGAAGGTATTAAAAGCTTGAAAAAGCAGTTTGTGTAAATATGTATTACCTACAGCATCACTGCTGCCTCCATGAAACCAAAATATTTGGCTTTTGAAACTGATTTTTGCAGACAAAGCAAGAACTGCAAGAGAAAGTTTGGATCTGGGATAACCTGCACATCAGAACGTCATGGGTTGGTCTGCCTGGCCCTCTGCCTCCAGGAAAGCTGGGCAGGTCCTTCCCAGAGTGCTTCCAAAGGTGCACAAGAGGGTAGTACCAGATTCCCTGGAATGGGAGCTCTGAGCCTGCCCAGCTCTCTGCACGCCCGATCCCCAACCTAAAGCTCCTTTAGAATCCTATGTGAGGTGTCTCTGAGGTTTCTCTTTATTAGAGCAGGATCTTAAAAAGAAATGTCTGCAGGAGAAAAAAAAAAAAAGTCATAAAATTAATTCACAGTCCTAACTAGTCAGTCATCCTTCTCCTTTTCTGATATCCACATAGAATAGCTGAAGGGGGAGTTTGGTTCCGAGGCTCCAGGAATTTTATAGCCTGCATGTACAATAAGCAGCAAGAGCATTACCAGCAGCATGGCACATTTGTTTAATGCTGTTCTGGAGATTTTTTTTTTAAATAGGATTGTGTGAAAAATGCTGTGCTCCCATAAGACTTATTAGAACAATAATCTGAGTTTTCTCAGATTATCTTTCTAGGCCATGTTTATGGATTTCACACTGTCCAAGAGCTCCACATCTTTGGTTGCTTTTGGCAGTGGGTAGAAATTGCTGTTCATTAATACCTCAAAGGTTTCATAATTCCAACTGTGACCTGAAGCATCAAAAGAGAATCTAATGTGAGGTTTATCTTTTCTGCACTGAAAAGGAAAAATATCATGTAAAAAAATAAAAATAAAAAGCAGAGAGCTCATTCAGTGGCATAACCTGAAAGAACAGTGCCAATGTTTTCCATGAATTTCCTTATACTGAGGATTTCAATCTGAAGTGTAATGTTATTAAAATCAGTTAGTTTTATTGTTTATCTTCCTTCTTTTATCAATTTCTTTTTAAGTTATCATACACACTTTAGTGGGTACACATCAAGACTTTACAAAATACCTATATATTTCACTATGGGAGTAGAGCTTAAGGTCACTTCTCTGATAGTGTGAATTATTGAAGAGTTTCAGGGTGTCTGTGAATTGGTCTGTAAAAATCCGTTGCCTTGTAAGAGTAGCTACAGTGAGGATGTGCAAAAACAATGTGAAGGAATGGACAGATATAGTCCAGTTTTGTCCTGTTCTGCACTTACAAACATCGAGTAAGAAAGCAAAGTCCTTTCAGTGGTTTTATCACATGCTACACCAGCATGCAGTGAAAGAGTTAGTGGATTTATATGTGGCACTGTATTAATAATTTCTAACTTGCATGATCCCTAGTTTTGCTGCTGGTAATTTCCTGTTTGTCCTGAGCTGTGCACATCATGTTTAGCAGTCTTTGCTGTCATCCATTTCTCATCCCACATCACAAGCACCTGTGTGGACAGTCTGTGCAATTGGTCCCTATTTTTGGGAGTCTGAGGGGGAAATATTCACCTGTAATTGCTGTTCTCTGAAAATATATGGTTGCAGTAGGGTTCTTGCATAAACGCTCCCTGTCAGAGGCAGAACTTCCCTAATCTGTAGCTCAGAGGTGTTGGCTATGCTATTTACTCTGTTGTGTAAATGCAGAATGGTCTTGTGTTCTAACAAGCCATCGAGCTGGATGTTATCAATTGTTGTAGCACACTGAGTGCGTTTGCATTCACCTCCCCACTTACTGTTAGATAGAGATTTACCATAAGTTTATCTTCAAAAGGTAATACAAAGTACTTAGTCCCTTCCTGGAACCCTTAGCTGTGTGTTCCTTTAGCACAGACATCACAGTCTTTGGGGGCTCAGCCTCTTAACCAGTGGCACAGAAATTTGGTTGTGTCCTCTTTCCCTGGAGTGTGTCATGGACTTGATTAAACTGTCCAAGGGTGGTTTGTTTGGTCCTGGGATGCTGATGGAGCACCTGAAGTGCTGATGAACTGAAGTGTGACATAAATGTAACAACACTCAGATACGTTTTCATCATCTTGGATGTAATACATAGTTTTGGCAAGGATGTATCTTTCTGGAGTAGTTCACTCTGTATTTCTCATACCTTTAAGAGGAAGAAAGATTCAGAAGTAATGGCAGGATCGTTCTCATAGAAATGGACTTTCATTCTGTATATCTATCACTAAAGAATTGTTTTACTTTTTGTAAAGATTCTTTGTTTTACAGATTCAGTTGTAGTTTCCTAGTAATTGTACCATTAGAAATTCACAGAATACAAGTTACTATTTTAACATTAGAGAATGTTAATTCACTAACCAAGTGCCCTAATTAGTGTGCTAATTTCCTGCTCATTTGAGTCTTCTGCTTATTTCAGGGAATTTGCATCTCTGATGCATTTCTCTTTAAGTGTATTTGATTCTTCTTATTGTTATTGGAAACATGCTTTATTTTCAGACCTAGTTTTAGCATTTTATAAGGTGCAACGTTCAAAATTTCAAAATGTAAGTTTTTAAAATAAGTTGATCTGTTACACCAAGGCGGTTAGTGGTTTGACTTTAAATAAGATGTGAGAAGTAGCTGGAAATTCATATTTTTATGTGCTTGGAAATGGTCAGCATCACTTTGCATAGAGAAATGGAATGAGATTTTGTTTCATTTAAAACTTTAAAAGAGTATCTTTATAAGGGAGGAAAAACTAGTACTATTTGCATTCTCTATACAAATAAATGGCAACCACGGGATTGCACGAGCGAAAACTTTTGTAAAATACTTTGCTTGATCAGAGTCTAAAAATGTAGCTTTTGTGTAAGAATCCACACCCTTGTAGGATAAATTCTGCAACATAATAGGCACTAAGCTTTGTAAGTTTGTTTCTCCAGCAGTCAGTATTCCCAACAAAACCACCCTTCAGGTATTGTATTCATTTCCGTCTTCCTGGCCTTAAATAGAGCTGGTACTGCCACTTCAATGTGAGGCATTACTTTTATTATCTTTCTAATCTAAATTTATCACCTGGTGAGTAGCCCTGAATCCAGCTCACATCCTCAGGTTTAGAAATCAATGCTGTGCTGCACTTGTGTGCAGGAGGCTTGCTCTTTACTGGAGTTTTCAGGGTCCTCACAACTCTTGGAATATCAAAAGGGTGCTAGTGTGTGTTTATTCTAATAGTTTTTGATATGCCTTTTGTCTGTGTAATTTGTCTTGTTCAGCATATATATTTGTACAATGTGTGTCCTCTGAGTTTGAGCTTTCACAGCACAAATTTAAAGTCTTTCCCCACTGTTTTTAACCAAGAGCCACAAATGCTGCCTCCCCCACTCAAGAGATGGCATAATTTACTATAAAAGTGTGTTTGTCATTGTGTCTGGTGCTTTCACCTACACAAGGAGGTGGTTAAAGACACCACACAGTGCAAAGCAGGAGCTTGTCATTGCTCCTCTCTTGTTTCCATTCTGTCCTCTCTTTTTTGGCTTCATGTCCCCCCCTTATTTTACTGGTGCCAGAACCATCGGCATGTCAGTGGAAGACACCCAGAGGAAAGTGGAGGAACAGCATAGCTTGGTGTGTGTGTCGCCTGTGCTCGGGCTATGCCTGTACCGTCCTGACCTGTTCCTCCCCTGAGTCCAGCCTGCTGCATGTGTCTAAAACTGTGAGAGATCCAGAGCCCTGGTGGGTTAGAAAGAAGTTGTGTTTATAAACAGGTCATTCTTTATCTTGCCTGCTACTTCTGTCAGAAGAGTCCCTCTTTCACCTCTATTCTAAGTCCACGAGGAGCACTTTAGTGATAGTTGGCTTGTTTAGAAAATAACCACAGCATGTTGGTGGCACCACACCTGGAATCATTTTGTTTTTTCCCTTCAGACTCTCCACTCTTTTGCTAACACAGTTTTTATTCATTATCCCACTGGGATTATGGCATCTGAGCTCAGATATCAGAACATGCCTTTTCCCATCCTCTCTGTCCTATAACATCCTTTCATCCTGCTGTGTGTGAGTGTTTTCTTCCCACTGGTTTTGAGTTGAATCTGTTCAAGTGTGTCAAAGCAAGATGCTCTTGAACCTCTGAATCAATTGCTGCACTCCACTGTACCTTTTTATGCTCCCCATTCACAAAGACTGTACCCTCCTCACTTTTTGGATATACTTTTAATTCTTATTTAAGATAAAAATTTTGTAAGTCTGTTAATTCAGATGGCTGCCAGATTTTTACCATAGTTAAATGAAGGCATACAAAAGGTTTTATCTGACACTTTTGTATTAAGCGGACATTTGTATTAAGACAGATCCAATCATTTAAAATAAGGAATAGATCAGTTCTTAGACCTGGAAAATTCAAGTTGTAACTCTTGGACTTTGATGGTAGAAACTTATTGCTCCTTTAATGGTGTATGGGGCTTGCAAGACTAACAACATCTTTCCTCCACACCATTATGAGCTGGACAAGGAATTGGAATGTGACCACATTAAACATGGTAGAGAAGAGATTTGTCTTTAAAGTTGGTTCTGCTGAGAGGAGTCCCAGGAGCAAGAGATTGCATCCTGCCTCAACTCCATGTTTCAGAGACAGAATTTATGGTTCCCTTTGTTTTTTAGAAAATTAAATCAGGGAGTTGTTTGCTTTATTTACTCAATGGTAAACCGGCTCATTCCCTTCTCAGTTTTTATTGCTGTCATTTATTGTGGATGGTTCTCCAGTGCTAAATGAAGTAAAAGTGTAGCGAGTTTTCTCAAAATGTACTTTATTTTTTCCTGCATCTACCAAACAAAAGTGTCTGGAACTGCTTTGGTTGCTGCTTTTCTCTTCAATAAAAAGTTATTTATGTTCAAATAGGCTTTTCTTTTTCCTTTGTTACAGTGTGGTTTTCTCTGTATGTATAGAGTAGCCATTGAAAAGGTAATTGAAATTAAGTAATGGGTGAACATGCAGAATGCAGTGATTGACTGCAGGTGATAGTGAGCAGAGATGTACTGCAGATATTTATGTGCAGGATCCAAAATGCCACGTGTAAGAACATGTTGGGACAGAGATGGGGGGAAATCTTGAGTTAGAGACTCCCCTTAGCCATTATTTGGAGCTTGAATCCTGTTGACTGGAGGACAGCTTTCTTCTGTGTGATTGTTTACTACAAGATGGTCTTCTCTGCAGTGTTTACTCAAAATAGCTCTTGCTGAATTAGCCTTACTTGGTTGGGAACTGTCATTTCTTATAAAATGATACTTGAATAACAGGATGGCAGGATATACAACACAAGATGTTTTGCTGGCAGCAGATATTAGAAGACAACTCTTCTTGACAATGCTAAGATTAATCTGAATAGCACTTGATCCTTGATCTGTGACAGGTCAGCTGACTGCTTTTTAAAGTACCACTAAAAGCAAGACAGATTTTTTTATGCCTGAGAAGTCAGATCCATCTTGTATCCATTCCCACTGCACTGCGAAGGAGATGTGAGTGCTTAGGACATGGTGTGGCCCACCACGTTGCAGGGCTTCTAACCCAGAAAGCAGACCAGCACTCTTAGTCATTTTCTTCTGTTCCTGTTCAAGAGCAGTAAGAAAACAAACAAACAAAACCCAAACTCTGGAAGAGACTGAGGAACATTTATCAAGCTGTTCTTGAGCATGAGGCAAAGCTGCCTTTTTGCTGCAACCTCCCCATTTGCCAGTTACATTTTTGGAAGTGGTCTAGGCCTTTGCAGCTCTATGGCTCATGAGTATATAGATGGAAGAGAAGCACAACGTGGAGGGCTCTCCCCATGTGTGAGAAGCTACATCTCTTTGAGATACCTTGATCATTTCATATAAAATAAACTGTTTGATTGAATTTGCAGTGTTTAATACCCTGTATATGCTGATTGCCCATTACAAAGTAGTATAACTTACAGCCTAACAAACACATGCCTATTGAGGAGTAGACTGAAACAAAACTCACCTCTTTGGCTGCTGAAAGCATCAAGACCGTGTTCAAGCTTACTATAGAGAAGAACAAGCCCATGTGTACTCACAAGTGGCATAAAAAGTGTTCATTGCTGGCTCTGTGCCACGTGGCTTAGGAGATTAAAAATGCATCAGCAGAGTTGTTTTACTGTAGATAGTACACAATGAAAGGTCAGAGAGAGTAAAAGCAAAAGCTTCCAGCAGCCAGTTGGTTTTCCTGTACCCTACAATATTTGCATACTGTCAAATAATATATGAAGTGACACGAAGAAGCAAGATGGTGAAAGAATTATTAAAATGTACATAACACTAGAGTAGAAACTTGTGTAATCTTTTTATAGTAGTTTTCACAGTCTATCTTAATTATTTAGCAGATGGAGTTCCCTGTCTAACAGAAATACTTGAATAGAGAGATGCCAAATAAGAAGAAAGGAGGAATGAAGGCAGACATTTTCAAGGGAAAAAAGGTATATTGAAGTACACACTTAACATTTAGGGAAGCAGTGGTATAGCTGAAGTAGCTTTACATTTAAATTGATTTCAATTTTAATAAGCAATGTTTACTAAGGTATGGTTGTGCTTTTTAAATGTTATGTGGCAGTCTCTTAAAAATATACTCTTGCAAAATGTGTTCTAAGCAGACTTTTTATAGAAAAAAGTAAAAGCAGGCCCGGTGTTTTTTCTAAGGCATGTTTGGAAAAATACATAACCCACACTTTAGTCACTTGTGCAGGGATGCAGGAGAGACAATTGCAAAATTGCTCTAGACAATATCTTGTTCACCACTCCTGAACAAAACACTTTGAAACCCATCATTACACGGGTGCTTCTGCTGTTTCTCAGTCTGATATCTTACTTGTTTTACACGTGGTTTTTCAGAGTCATTCCAAATGACTTCTGACTCCCCAAAGCAGGATCTCTAATACCCTTCCTTCTGGTAAATGAATGTTCTACTTCCTCAGAGAGCAGTAACAAAAAGACAATATGTGCTTTCATGTGGATTTTTGATAAGTCAATTCTGCAGTGTCTGCCTTCATTTTCTTTCATTATGGTATTCATCAGAGCTATGAGAAGCTGCTCAAAATGTTTCTTTGAAGGTTTTTTTTCCCCCCACAAAACTGTTTGCTATTTCATGCAATTTTACCTTCCCTCAGATCCACTTTTCCATAAGATTTTACAAAATTGCCTTCTTATTTTCTATATCAAAAACACAAAAATAGCAAAATCAAATTCTTTCTCTTGGTTTGGAATGAACATATTTTGGTTTAATTTGAATAGAAAAGCAACTGTTCTACTGGTAATGTACTAACTTAAATGCTTTGTCTTCTTGCACATCCTTTGAGATAGAACATAATTTTTGCCTCCTTAGGAAAACAGTTTCATGTTTTAGGAGTTGTTGAATCACTACATGCTCACACTTTTTGCTCAGTTTCAGAATATCTGGTTCTACATACCTTATATAGGCTACTAGATTGCAGTACAGCCTGGTCATGTTTCAAGTCCAAGAAGGCACTTTGCTTATTTCTCACTAAAATGACTTTCCAAGAAATTATGCTCTTTAATAATGAACAGAGTTGTGCATGTCCCTTTTGCTTGTTGAATTGAGAAGACTTACTATTGATTCCATCTATGACATATTAAAAAGCAAATATGTTCATATTGGGTTCTGAGTGTTAAAGGTTAGAAAGACAATGCAAAACCAAACAACCCAAATATGACTTACATTTGGAAGACACAATAGGAAAAAAAAAAAAAAAATTTATAAAGAGTACACTGTCTCTGCTTCAAAATACTATTGAAGTCTTTCACTTAAAAAACTTTGGATGACTTAACATTGAAAATCAAAACTCTTCTAAGCTTTTAGACTGTACTTGCCTTTAGGGCCCCTGTTACTTATTTAATCCCAAAATTACCCATGATTGACACAAACTTGGCACACTGTCGTTCTGCAGTTCAAAATTACAGGTGCTGGAAATAGGGCTATTTGCACAGAGGAAGTGAATTGCCCATAATTTTGCAATTTCCTGCCTGGATATTACAGATTGTGTCCCATATCTGGGCTTTGACAGGTAGGAGTGTGAGGTTGGAATAACTCTGGTTGCTAGGAGCTGCTGTTATACAAGTGGTTGAAAGGACTTCTTATTCCGTCATCCCAACCCAATTAAGCTTTTTAATACTTCTAAGAAATCATCCTTGGTTTCTTTGCAAATCAAGTAAATCTTTGGCCCTTAGACCCGCCCTACTTTTGATTGCAGAATCACTGTGATCAAATGTTGCTTTTACCTATGAGAGACAGGCACGTATGTATTTTTGCATCTACTTGCTATTGCTTTTCTCTTGAGCTGATTACTCTCTTAAATACTGTGTCTCTACCAACACATGCAAAAACTAAAACAAGGTAAAGAATGAAAAAGGAAAATAATGGAAGAAGTGTTTGTGGTTTACTTGGAGTTTGCAAAGCTACAGGGAAGTACTGGAGCACTGCAAAGCTGACACAGGTACATGACATTACACAGGACTCCCAAGCCACAGAGCTGAGGATAAGCAAGCACCCTTTGGACTGAACACCAGCGCTCCTGCAATGCCCACAAGGTGCCTTGTAGCATCATTCTCTTCCTCTTTGCCCAGCCTCAGTTGTTCCTGATGAAATAGTCTATGAATTAGATTTTGTGGGTGCTTTAAATCCAAGGGCAGTCAGAAAATAGCAGCAAACAAGTCAAAGCACTAAAGTGTTGTCTGTGCTGTTACTATTTCACGCTTTGTTTCATTTTTAGTGAGTCTGTATTTCTTGGGAAGTTTTTAATGTTCTGCACATCTGCAACAAAACAAATTCTTACACAGCAGTACAACTTCTGTATTAGAAGGTGCATTATTTTAAGTCTTATGAGGTGCAGCCAAGGGAGCTGGGGGTGTTTAGCCTGGAGAGACGGTGTTTTTGGGGGGACCTTATTGCTCTCTACAATATCCTGACAAGAGGGTGTAGCCAGGTAGGGGTTGGCCTTTTCTCCCTGGCAGCTGGAGACAGGACAAGGGAAAATGGCCTAAAGCCACACCAGGGGAGGTTTGGGTTGACATCAGGAGGAATTTCTTTGGGGAAAGGGCAGTCAGACATTGGAATGGGCTGCCATGGAAAGTGGTGGAGTCACCGTCTCTGAAAGTGTTCAGGAAATGACTGGACGTGGCACTCAGTGCCCTGGTCTAGTTGACAGGGTGGTGTTTGGTCAGACGTTGGACTCGATGAACCTGGAGATCTTTTCCAACATTTATGATTCTGTAATTAATGAAGATCCATTCGTAAGTGCTTTTAAATCTTATAAGCACTATATGAACATTGTATTTTGCACTTGAAAATGAGGACTGAAGATTTGTGACTCCATTAGGTGTTTGTCATCGAGTATGTGAACAGTGCCACCTGTTTACGTACTTCTCTTTGCATGATACCCAAGTACTTGACTTTGTTGTCATTCTTTGTAAAACAAGCCTGTTGAAAGTTTTTAGAAGGTTTAGTTGGGTGAATATCTGGGTTTTATGTTCCACAATTGTTGTTTTATTCAACCCTGTTGGAATTTATTTATGGGATTTTCCTTTGTAGGTACTTTTTTGTTAAACCATGTCACATTCAAAGCTTTCTGAACAATTTCAGCTTCTCGTTGTTATTAAGATGCAACCAAGAAAAATGAGTGTGGTCTGAAAATAGCAATATTTTCTGAGTTACCCCTAATCTACCAATGTAATTTCAGGTTGGTGAACCTCACTATACTAACTGCCTGCTGTAACTAGTACTTTTCCTTCATTCATTATGCATCATCACAGCCTTTCCCACTGTAATTTGACTGTACAACTTCTTGTTCTCCTCACCTGACCTCATTCCTAAAAGAAGGACTGCATGTCTGTAGGATCCTCTCCTGCCTTTAGAGCACAGTTATAGCAAAAGTAGGGAAAAAAATCTCATTGTCCCTTCAACACAAGGAAGAAAAGGAGAAGATACATTTTATGGCTCATAAAATGATGTGACTGTTCATCTGAAGTAGCCAGATTTTCTCTTATGTGAGATAGCATTTCAGCATGATTTTATCTGAAAAAAGGAGCCATGTTCCACGGGCACCAACAACAAATCTCAATTCATACAAAAAAAAAAAAAAAAAAAAAGGAAATCTGCCTTCCAAATAAAAACAAAAAAAACTATTTAAAAACCTTTGTAATCCTGGGAACTGAAAGTCAATCTAGGTTAGCTCCTGAGACAAGCCACTAATGATTTTCTGCCTTTAGTTATACTTAGATTTAATCTGAGAGTCTTCAGTGAGATTACAAACCTAAATGATAGTTCTTTTTGAAAGGGAAGCACTGATGAGCTCAAGAATTAAAGGCCAAGCCCAACTCATGTTTGTTTTTGCACGGCTGGGCTGGTTGTAGATGTGAAATGAGCATTAAAAAGGCTTTTCCAAGCCCCTGAGGGCAGTGTCAAAATGTGAGTACTTGACGTTGTTTTTAAGAGTTATTTTTAACCTGACTCAATCCACAGTCTGTTTCACAACACATTCCCATGAGTGTTTTGTCCATGAACAACCGTGGAAGAGGCCTGTTGTCCATGTGGTGAGAGGAGGGGCCAGGGCCATGTGGTGGTGTCGCTTGGCAAGCGCCAGAAGTAGGTGCCATCTGAAGACCTTCCTGCCTCCCCAGGGCACTTGGGAGAGAAATCCTGGCTCTTAAAAGTTTATTTGAGACAAGTAAGATGGTGAAATGAAAGGACTGGCTTCACTGACTTCATTGTGCTTTCAGATCTGGTCCTACATGGAGGAGCAAGAAATACAGTCCCATTAAATAAATGCCAATCTATTTGCATATTGATTTAGATGCAGGAAAGGAAATCTTTCCAGGCAAAGAAACCCAATAAAGATAGTTCAGTCAGATAATCCTGTATAAATGGAGCACTGTGATAGGTAAAGAAATAATGTTGTTAATTTTACATTTTCCTGTGGGTTGTTTTCACATAGTGTTTTGTGAGACTGTTTTACAGGTCTTTTAGACTGGTTCAAAAGATTTCTCCCATCCCCTCTTTTAATTAAGTAAGAGAATGCCTGCTTTGTTTCTCTGCTGTAATAAAATCGTGGAAAACCTTTATGGGTAAGGGAAGATTGCTACTAATGCTGGGTTTTGCTTACACATTTAACTCATTGTACAATGAAAGAAGAGTATGTTTATGCCTTCTTGCAAAAAAAGGCCACATCTGTCTCTTTTTGTCAATCAGAAAATAAAAACTAAAATATGAACTACATCTCAGAATAATTTTCATGATTTTCTGATAGCTAAACAAAAGCATAATATTACTATGCTAGTAAATTGCCCGTGTACTATATGCTTTTTAGTAGTAAACAAATATTTCAGGGATTTTTGTGAAATCCATATATCATAAATTTCAAAGAATTATTTCAAGTTCTATTTCTGCATTTTAAAAGGTATTTGTAGGCAGGCATTGCTGATCCAAAATGATCAACTTACTGGCAGTAAATAATTTTTCTCATTTACTTTTCATGTTCAATCTCAGCCAGCAACACAAAAGCCAATTAAAGTATTCATGGTTTATTTCTGCAGATCTTAAGTAACTGGAGAGAGATGTAAATTATTACACCAGTAGTGTGTGTCAGGAGCTAATGAATTGCAGATGAAAAATATTTCCCAATAATAGGGGGTTGTATCTTGACATTTCTTTTCCAACAATTATGCACTTTTTATTTCTGGGCATTGGGAGCTCTCTTTTTGTTTACTGATTTTAAGAGACCCCAGCAGTATTAAAATAATCTTCATTTTCCACACATTTTTTATTCAAGACAAATGACGTCTTAATGATCTATTTCAGCATGGAGGGAATATATCAGATTTGTCATGCCTTAAAAACACATTATATTTCAATGTAATTCATTATGTAAAGCTACTGGAAAGAAAGCACTTTTGCCATTACTAGCAGGTAGATGTTTTCTGTTGTTCTACAGGAACATAGCCATTCTCCCAGGAAGGTAGAAAACAGGTGGCCCCCTGGGTCTTGTGTTTTTCCATCTCTGGGGAGTTTTGGTGAAACGTTTGTGGGCCATTCTGTGGCTTGGTCAAACAGCTACTTGTGATTTTGGCCTTGGATCACAGCAGGGACCTCAAGAGGTCCAGGCAAACAGAAGCTGGTTTGCATCTCCTCCCCCCAGGAGCAGAGTGTGTGGAGGAGGTCCTGCCACCACCTCAGGTAATTTTCCTTTAGAAGTCCTCCTGTGCTGGTGGGAGCTGCACCTGGAGCCCCACAGAGCCCATGGGTCGGGTGAGCTTCCTGCTCCAGACCTCCCCAAAGGTCGTGATGGAATTGTCCCTGATCCAAGGCACCAGCCTGCTTGGCTTTGGGGTGTGGTTCTGGTCTGTGAGAGTCCAAATCAGGGAATTTTAACATGTTTTTAGAGAGAGCAGTGACTTAGTCTGTGAAATAGTTGCTTTATAAAAGGTGAAGAGTGAAACCCATACTCTGATAGACTTTAATTAAAATTCATGGCAGATTTCTATACTTTCAAACTACTTTTTCAGCAGTACAATGGTTAGAAATGGATTATATTAATAAATGAGTATTCCATTTATGAATTCCTAATTCATAAATGAAATAACTTGGTTTCTAGCATTTGAAGTTAATGTTCTCACCAAAGAAGCTATTTCAAGGTAGCCATGGTATACTTCCTTTGTCCATGAAAACAAAAGCATCCACATAGTGAGTGGTCAGGGGAATTGCATCAGCTTGGGTTTTCTACTCTGCTGTTTCTTTTTCCCTATGGTCAACTGGATCCTCTAGCAAGTGCCTGCTGTTGGAAATTGTGACTGTCCCTCCTCGTTTTCCCTGGCCAGGACTCCAAGGTCCAGGACAGACTGCAGTGTGTTGTGTATGTTCACAGATCCTGTGTGAACTGTGCAGTTCTGGACGGGTCCCTGTTTCCAGAGGCGTCATTCCAGGTGTTTGCTTGGTGGGTTTTTGAGTAAATGTTGGTCCTGAATTTAATGGACTGAAATCTCTGCATTTGTTTTTGCATTTCCTGTTTCGCAGGTGGGAGTTGGTCATAGCTAAGAGAGTTTGAACTGTGCCTTTACAGACTCTGCCCACAGAGTGAAATCCAGTGAGTTACTGGGCAGTGTAAACTCTTTTGGAGTGTCTTATTCAAAAAGGTTTTTGCAATGTTAGTGAAATGTAGTGAGTTACTGCCAGGTGCCATCCACCAAGAACACCGTGGAGTAGAGAGAGTTATTAACAAACCCAGCAGTTTGCAAATATTGACTGATTTTCTGCAACGTAATTTGGTTTAACTGTCCATGTGTATCTGCTGCTTAACCTTTTCCTGCCTAATGGAAAACACACATCAAAGTCAGTCTCTGTACACTGAAGAACAGCCTGTCATGTAACCCAATAAATTAATGGCAACTAAAGCAGGGCCTGTCAATTACTAGGAACATTAATTATTCCATTAATAATGACTTAGTTTAAATCTTGTTTTAAAGGCATATTGGACATTGCAATTCATTAGTTTGATTTGAGGATGCAGCCATGTGTGCTAATTGAATTATATATGTTTTGGCATAGCAGAATTCCCATTATGTTTCCATTCCATCTAGTTCTCATCTGTCTTTCCTGAAAAAAAGCTGAAACACTGCCATTAAGGACACTCCTTTGAAGCTGAATGTTAAAATATGTATTACTGTGCAGGCTGAACTGCATAAAAATGGAAAAGCCCTAATTTTTCTGTACTGTAATTTTGAAACTGTGCATAGTTTCCCCCTAATGCACTGCATACTTCACCTCATTTTTTCCCCCAATGTGGAGTATCTAATTAAATGGTAAATTAAAATCCATTATTATTTTGGAATACATTTCATTACCTACTTTCTCTTTTCTTTTTTTGCTCTTCGTAACTTTTATTTTCATAACTTCATCTTTGAAAATTTTGCTTTGCTTTTAAAGTAATTTCATTTAAACAGCACCCTTAAGTCTGTCATATATAGAGTCCATAAATATAAGAGTTGCCACCAGCATATTACAGAAATTTTGTGTTATGTATTAAGCCTGTAAATACCTTGTTCCCTCAGTTAATGAACTGGACAATTGTGAAAAGACACTTAGAATGCATTTTAAGTTTCAATAAGTGAAAACAACTCTCAATATGGAAAAAAAATTAAAAAAACCCAAAAAATTGTTCAAATATTCTGTTTGACCAAGAATTCTTTCCATCCCTATTTCCCACTTTATGGAAATATCCAGGTATCTCCTTAGACTGAGCGAGTTGCAGCAAAGACCATTTGACCAAAGCAAGGAGGGGCCGTGCCCTCAAGTGCAGAGTGGTCAGTGGGTCAGCTTAAGCTTTGTTTTGGTCTGGCACTGCCAACCACCACTTTGCCTCCAGGCCAGTTCTGAAGGACAGGCCAAACCTTCCCTGCTGTCTTCTGGGGACTGGAGGTGCCATCTAGGGCCCCATCCTGGAGGGTGCAATTCCTGTAGGTGCCAAGCCACCCTCAGAAGTTTACAGTTCCTACAACTCAGCTGTAGTTTGCTCATTCATTTAATCTCCTGCAGGCTTTGAGTGCTTCCTGTTCCCACCCATGGGCTGTGGTGGGAGGAGCCCTTTAGGTGCCATCCCTGCCTCTTCAGCCCTTCCTTGGATACTGATTTGAGAAGGGTGACCCTGGTTTAATCCTGCACCCAGCACACACAGGCACAGACTCCATGTGCTGTGTGACCATAACCTGGAGGACTTCTCAGAGCTGTAGAAATGCTCAAACTCTCCCATGTTTTTTGAGGGACGCGATCCCTGACACTATTTATTGGTGAGCTTGTTCCAGGCTCAGTTGCTCCTCACCTAGTGTCTGCAAATGGTTCCAGTGCTATCAAACTATTTCTGATAGATGTTTATGCCCAATTTATGTGTTTGTGTTTTAGTTTTGCTCAAATGTCTTAATTTTCTGTGGGATTCTGTTGATTTTGAGTCAGGGTTGAGATACGTTATTTTAATTTTGTTCTATTTTATTATTTTACCTTGTTTTGAGCTCCTGTTTTTACTCAACTGACAATTAGACAAAGTCTCAGAAGTCCATGTTCCATATTAATGGACTGCAGGCTTTCTGGGTCAAGGATCTCTTTGTCAGAAACATTCATAGGATGGTTTGTGTGGGAAGGGACCTTAAAGATCACAGAGTTCCAACCCCCTGCCATGGGCAGGGACACCTCCCACTTTGTGTCTTTCCAATCAACATCCCATAAGGGGTCTAAGGAAGCCTGGGGGTTAGGAAATACTGTGTCTTTCTCTGATGATTTCTGTGAGCAGAAATTTCCATAGCACAGCAAGTGAGTCCAATGTTTAGGGGGGAAAAAAATAAAAATAAAAAACATCTGTTCTGAAATAGCAAATATCCAGCAGCTTTAAAATACAGTTGTGATGGCAGTGGTTCAGGTAAAATTCACTGTTTCTCTAGTGGCTTCATTTAATTTTAAGTCATGGATGCTGTATTTTTCTTCCTATTCTGCAAAATATTGCTTGCAGTCTATTATGGGGAATGGGTATGGATAAATGGATTCAAAACTGCAAGCTGTTCACTAGGAAAACTTACAGAGAACCAGAAAATAAATACCACTATAAGCAGAAATCTATTCTGAAAAATGAATCCAGAGTAGCAGGACTGATAAGATGCTTTTGCTGCTACTTTAACTATATTTAGAGCAAAGAATGGAATCATTCTTTGAAGAAGATGATTCTGTTCTGTCTGAAGAAAAACTCTCAATTTATTTGATACTGTCTTGGGTAATATGGAAGAGAACATTAAAACCATACTGATTGGAAGCTGGAAGTTGGCTCAAAAGAAACCTTAAGAGGGATGTTCTTTCCTAGGGATGTGATGTGTTTGGTTTGGTTTTTTTTCTTGAAAGATCTACGCGTGTGTATAGTCAAGAATATGTGTGTAATACACAGAAAAATGAGCTTTTAAATGACACTCCTACCTTAGGACCTGTTTGGTGGCAGTTGGAGGTAGAAAGCTCTGCTGGCAGAGTTTCCTGTGAAGCAATTTTCATGAGACAGTAAAATGCATTCTCACAATAACCCTTAGAAAATCAAGCATTTCTCTGGTCTGCAGATCTCTAATGCCCAGCGATGGGAAGTTGGTTCAAAGCAGACATATTGATGTCCACCCATCCTGTGAATGTGGCAGTGGGCTGTGGACATAATGCAAATTCAGGACAAGTATTAAAAAATGCAAAAGAACAAAGGGCACAGCGCAAAAAACACTCTCTAAAGGACAGTGTAATATAATTTATGATAATCAGAAATTTCTCTCCATAGTACATATTGACTCTGAATGTTATTCATGCTTTTAATTTTTTTCATTCTACATTCATCTTTCCTTCCTTTCTTTCTTTTT
>VXAU01000760.1:144528-302058 GCA_013399695.1 Formicarius rufipectus
TTTTTTTTTTTTTTTTTTTTTTGTTGTTTTGGTTTTTTTTTTGTTTGTTTTTTTTTGGTTTTTTTTTTTTTTTTTAGGACAGGAAAAATCGACTGACTCTTATTTTCAAAGCCACAATATTCTTGAATTCTTATTCTGAGCAGGATGGGCTGTTGATGGAGAAAATGAGTAACCCAAGTCTTTGAGCTGTGACTGCTTTATATCCCATGTGTTTTTTTGCCCATTTATGCTTCTTTATTAGCACCTTTCACTGCTGTCAGCTAGAGAAGATTGAAAAGTAATGGTGAGGTCCAGCAGTTAAGTTAATGCTGACAGAGAACAGATTCATTTGGAAGTAGGCAACTAAATTCCTTTGCAATCTGGTTCCGTCTTTTGCTACGAGAGGCGTTGCCATTCAATTCAGGCAGAACTCTGTGGTTTGAATATGAAATGCTGTAGCAAGTCAGGCTTTGAAGAGTCAGCTAACTCCTCAATTAATCTACATGGCCCCATTATTTGTATTTATGGCCTTTAAATCAGCTACCACAAAAGCTGTGGAAAGAAAGCTTCACAAGGTGATAAACAGCAGAAGAGGAACTTGAATAATTTAAGCAAGCTGCATGGAATAATTGGATGCCATGCACTGCCTATGATCAGCCACTCCAGCTCTTTTCCTTGTCAGTCTTTTGATCCTTTGACTGACTTCAGACAAAGGAGTGGCAGATACAGAAAACTGGGTAGCTGGAGCAGAGCAGAATGAGCTGACAAATCAAACACCATATCAAACGAACTACGAAGAAACCAACAAAATCCAACGTATGGCTGCTTAATCTGTCATACAGAGAGTCTGGGGCTGAATGGGTCTAGTGGAAATGGTGAGTCTTTTCCTCCCTCCCCATGTATTTTTGAACTATTTTTCTGATCCTTTTTCTCATTTGAGGAGCTTTTGTTTGGTTGGTTTTGTTTAGTTATCAAGGCAGAAAAAGACATTCCTTATTAAAACTTCGCTTGCCAACAGGGAGTGAGGTTGCCAGGTCGCTGTGATTGTCCTCTCACCCAGAGGAGAGAATGGTATATCTGGATCTTTCTTATCCAATGCACGATGGTAGGAAAGCACAATCTTTGTTGTGCCTCCACATTTGCCATATGACAACATATCCTTTTATGAAAGCCCTTAAAAAGCTGGAATTGGGATAAGTTCTGGCTTCTGACTGCAGCCATTGCATGAAAACATGACAGGAAAGGTGCTGTGTTCTGCTGGAAACATGAATGTGTCCTGCAGAAGGCATCAGTTCATGTGTTTTCACAGTGCTGTCCTTTATGAAAAGTCATTTAAAGAAATCTAAACCTGTCAGAATTAGAAACTGTCATGCAGGGAAGAACTGAGAACGTGTGTTCCACACCTCAGGTCTGGTGTGGCCTTAAAGAATTCTTCTGGCTAGGTAATAAATGTCATCGGAAGTCCTGCTCAGCCAGCACATGGTCTCTGCACCTGGGACTGAATGTACCTGCAAAGTTTATTGAACATGTCCAAATATTGATTTTCTCAGAAGATGAAGACTTGGTCAAATTTGGATGACATAGTCCACCATCTCATTTATTGACAGCAAACAGAACACTGTAAAAGGTGGCTCAGCAGGGCTCTTCACAGAGCTGCTGTGTCTGTAACTTTGAACCATTTGGGATGATGTTTCTGAAAACAGAGCACATTAGAAATCACAACAGGGAAACTGAGATCAGCCAAGTAATTTTTGAATAAAACAAAAGAGGGTCCAGGAATCCTCTTTGTAAATAAGAACTTTAAACAATAAGAACTGTTGTCTGTTTTAAACCATGAGCAACATAAGCTATTTCACCTTTAGTCATTCTGTTGTCACTGCAAGTTGAAATGTCAAACAAAACTATTTTTTAAGATTTTTTTTTTAGGATGGCTATAACACAGATTTTTATGATCAGCCCTAGGTGGTACTTTAAAATTATTTCAGAGAAAAGTCATTATGTGAATAACTGTGTAAAACTGGAGATGTAACTCTGATAGTTATTGTGCCCCAGCAATTTCCATTTTAAATAAACTTAAGCAACATATATTAAAAAAAAAAACAAAACAAAAAAAAAAAAAAACACTTTTTTTTTTTTTTTTCTGCAGTAAAACATTACAAATTTGGATGTCTCTTCTGTGCACAGGTTTGCCACCCTTAAAGATTTGGCCGACCAGATGTTGATCTCTGTAATATTTGCACAGCCCTTTTGCCTGTAATACTTTTTGCAGTGTCCTGAGCATCTCCTGGCAAGAGGCTCGTGGTGATACTCAGGAGGACAGAGAGTGCAGGTTCAGGCTGTGGATTCCTTAACCTGAGTAGGTCCTACAGCAAACCTGCATCTCCTTCAGGACCAGGCAATCTGTCTCTCAGGTAGTCCCTTGATGGGAGGGGCTGCAAATGGCCACGTTTCATTCTGAATGAACAAGATCTTTAGGTCTGCCTCTCACGCCTCTGGGAGTGATGAAATTAGGAAAAGTTAAAGAAAAAACAATAGGAACTTTTAGTTCCAAAAAATGTGTGTCTGTAGTCAGGAAAGCATGATGTGAATAGAATAAATTGTTCACTTACTGCCTTGGTATGTTTCTAATAGCTTTGCTGGCTCTGACTCTTGAAAATCTCACTGCTTCTGTATTTTCTTTTAAACTATGTGATGGCTCAGAGATAAGATGCAGAACTTGGGTGTTCCCTGGTTCCTCTACCAAAGATGCTTTCCAAGAGAAAAGTCCCTCTAACAGCATTAAAATGTGGTATTTTACCCTACATGAGGGAGAATTGGGGTCATAAACTACAAGTTTCTTCTTTTCCATGAGTGTTTGAGAAGTCTGGATTGGTCAGTCTTTTATGGCTTTTTGCCAGAGCTGAACCTGACTCTGGCTCTTCTAAACCTGCCTTGATGTGGAATTCCACAGATTAACAGTTAAGAATCCTGGATTAGAATAATAGTCTATCACTGGTCACACGGGTCTGTCTGTAACCTGTAGCAGGAACACATCACTCTGCATTCTCTGCTGCTTCCTGCCCTTTCCTGTGTCACCACCTGCTGGCACCTGACCCCTCTCTTCTTGAGGCTTTTCAGCAGCCCTCTGTCATTGTGGGTTTGGGTCTCAGCCTGGGAGTTGCAGTTTCATTCACCCTGGCTGGCAGCGGATTATCACTGATAACCTATTCCTTGTTCTTGCAGAGATCCCTCAGCTATTGCTTTGGAAAGTTTGTTTTCAGCATTATTTAGTTTCTTGGGTTTGCCTCATCCAGTACTTTTCCTTCTAATGCAATTCCATGTATCACAGTATGCTTTTAAGAGAGGGAGTGAGCAACTTGTATCATTCATTTTAAATAAGTCTCTGTTCTCCTGCATTAGTAGCATTTTTAGTATGGAATCCAGAAAGCAACACTGACTTGTTGAATATATATATTTTAAAGCCATTGAATTTTACAAACAGAGTTGAAAACAGATGGAGCATCTCAGAATAATTGTTGCCAGCTCTAGTATCTACATTAAGCCTGGTTTGTCATTCTACCAACAGCAGCAGAAATCAAGCATGGGAGAATGATTGTGACTAAATATTTTCAATACTCCAGAAAAAAAAACATAGGCTGCCTGGTGGCTGGTGACATCATGGAGCTCCTTCTCTGGAGAGCAAAGAATCAATGCAATAAAGAATATTGGTTTTTCTCACTCTACCAGTATATGTGCAGTTTATAGTCTGTCATCAATTTTGTGGAAATGTGTTCTTGTGATTTCAGTGTTTAAAATCCAGTATCACCTAAAGACTTTCTGATTTTTTTTCATTGGGTTGTTTTGCCTTATGATCAAAGCAAAGTCATCTCTCATTCCTTGATAGCACAGTCTGTCAAAGATCTTTCCAAAGCTCCTATCAAAGTAGTGCTGTGGATGTGTCTTAATATAATCCACATCCATATTTTATTTCTATTTTCAGGCCAAGAGAAAAAAATTCAGGAGTAGACACTGTGAATATTGTGTAAAAACACCTGGATATCCCTCACTTGTGGCCAAGAGAATCACTTGGGTGTGGTTGTATTCATGTATCTTTGATTTACAGGTCAGAGCACTAGTGACTGGTGCTGGTAAAAACTCAAGTTCTGCTTTAGAGATCTGCAGTGAATTTGCACAGAGGGACTTGCGCAGTTTTTCAGGCTTGCAGTGGATCTGCACTGTGGAAACCATGAGTGTGGTGTGTTGTTCCCGTTAGAAAAAGGCATTAACACTCTGAAATTTCCACTCAAAAGGCCTCATTTGCAGCTGTCACTGGGGATTATTGTGCTCATTTTGTTCCCTTACAGTTGTAAAAACAGAGAAGTTTCCTGAGGTCAGTGGAACAATGCTATGAATGAACTGATGTGAGAGGGATGTAGTTCATCGTCCAGTTCAGCATTAAAACCAAAGCCAGTCGTCATTAGTTTTGTTAGCTGATTGCCTTCTCCCGAGAATGGAAAGCTGTGAAAAAGAAACATTGATGTTTGTAATAAAATATTTGATTCTTCTTACCCGCTTACCATCTACTGCTCCATCCCACCAAAAAAAAAAACAACAACAAAAAAAAACAACAAAAAAACCCAAAGAAAACAACAAACAAACAAACAAAAAACAAACAAACAAAAACAAATAAAAAATAAAAAAAAAAGAGGAATTTCTGAAATCATAGTCTAGGGCAGAGGGCAGTTGTGGAAGCAGCTTGTGTGGCAATGCCTGAATTTTTTTCCACATTTGTTCCACTGTGGAAAATAAACCAGAGGAAACAATTTCAAAAGGCTAACAAGCCTGGCACATAACTAATCAAAAGTCTAGTTATTCCTCAGTGTCACTGACTTCCCTGAGGTTCATGAGCAGATACCAAGGGTTCAACTCCTTTTGAGCTAGAAATTTTTCAATACTTGGTTTTCAATTGCTACTGTTTTTTCCAGCTGCTCTCCGCAATGCACACGTGTGCACACACATTCTTTGGAGAATTCCCAGAGTTCCAGTGAAGGGAAGGAGCTGCTACATCCAAATGGATTCCTTGCAGATGCCATCACACACACTTGTCCTAGTGCCATAGCTGGGAAGCCTTTTATCCCCCCCTTTGCAGAATGGGTTTTGTGGATGTAAAAGTTGGCACACTTGATAATTTGAAAATCACAACTTGTGAAGAATGAGAAGTGCTTTAATAACTTTCCTTTCATTATCATCTAATTTATCAGACCTATAATATTCAAAATTCTTCAAGGGTTACTTGGCTGCATATCTCTGTGCAATTATGGCTGGTTAAGTAGTTATAATCTGCTAAGTGAGCTGTCATTGTATCTGGAGAAGTAATTGTGACAGTCATAATGTAGTAATTATGGAACAAGACTGGGAGGATGACGAGAGTCGTTGCTGGGGTTTTTGCCAGTTAAGGCTGCTTATTTTTCATTAACCAAAAACTGATGTTAATGCGTTTTTGGACTATTTGAAGAACTTCACTCTGGTGAGATTTACCTGCTTGAAAGCACCGTGCTTCTCTGGGTTCCTTCTGGTGCAGAGGAGAACACCCTGCCCAAAAACCCATGGAACAGCCAGGAATATCAGTGGGTAGGCAAGTGGGCAATTTTTGGTCCTAAATCCAAGCTGTTCCCAGATGTTTGCAAGATTCTGTGAGATGGTCCCCATCATCTAATTGTGTGCAGCTCTGCCCTCCAGACAAAAGCCTTGGAATGGGCATGGCTGCTTCCTCTTATTTCATTTCTAAGCATTGCCTTCCTTTGCTGTGGGTTGTCAGACACTGTCGTAGTGCTTTTCTTATCCTGATCTGCCTGTCTGTTTGTGGTGGTAGAAGGGCCTTTGAAGGACTTTTGAAATGTTCCTGAGGGACAGATGTCATGGGGTGGGTGAGACCAGGGACGGACTTCCCTCAGGAAGGGCAGTACAACTGTTTCAAGAAAAAATGTCTAAGTTGCAAACAGACCTATGCACTAAAGGAAGAGGTTAGTTGAGTTCTTAGAGCAATATATTGTCACTCTGTTTCGTTATTTTCCTTTGTGTTGTTTGCAAACAAATCACAAGTTTTTTTTCACTGTTTGATCTATAAACTCAGCCCAGTCTTACAAAGACACAATGTTTTAACAAAGTATTTACTGTGCTTAAAGATTCCTTGGGTTCTCACCGATAACTGTTCGATCCCTCTGTGTTCCAAATATGCCCTTAAAAATACTGCTCTGATTGTATTATTTAGCTCAAGTATGATTATGACAGATGGTCTGGTCTTTAGGCTTTGTCACCACCTGCAGTTTGCAGTGAAGTCCCAAAGATCAGCATTTACTCTATATCTGGAAATGAGTTGTTCAGTAAACAAGTCTGCTAATTAAGTGCAAGAAGAAGCGTGATCTGGTTCGCCCCGTGTTACGTGTGTGCTGCAGGGCTGACAGGAGGGGAACCTCTCATGGCTCTTGGTGTCATGAGAGCAAGCAGGTTTGACTCTTGAGCAAAGAAAACAGGACAGAAAATACTGCCACTATTGGTCATTTCTAGAAGGCAACTTTGTACTGTATTCAAAGAGAGAAAATGCCACTCTTTAAATGAAATCCGAATGTTCCAAAATACAGGAGCATTTTCATGGCAAAGCTGTTTCCAACAAACACCTTGACAAGCAGTCACTTAATTCCTCCTTCTAAAAACACGTTTGTCACCCAAAAATTCAGGTCTGTAAATGTCTGTACTAAAATCTGTGTCGACACAGAGCTTGCTTCCCAGGGCTGAGCAGTCAGAAAGTAAGCACAGCCACAGCCCGTTGTGTTTGGCCAGTTGTGAAGGTGTAAATGCAAGCACCACGAGTGTTGAGTGGTAACCGCAAAGCAGCTTTGAATTCACTTCCCATCTTGATAAAATATTTTGTGTTTCCTACCAGATGTATTCAAAATAATATTATAATTTACTTCAGAAACTGCAAATACAATTTTTCTTTACACTGTTGAGTAGCAGTTAAATAGAAACTGTATAGATATTTATTTGCACTTTCTGAATTGCTGAAATGATTTATTATTGTGGAATTTTCGTGGTGTTACATTTTTATTGCTTTATATTGCACAGGTTGGGTTTTAATAGTTGCATCCTTCATTCCATTAATTTCAAATTAAACATTAAATTGCAATGAAAGTTCAGTCATAGCTCTTAAAGCATAAAAAATAAGCTTTGGTCTTCACTTTCTGGAAGGAAAGTGGAGATGGAATGCAGACTAAGTGGAAAAATAATTTCTTAGTAAGAACTGTGATATTATACTGAACAGCTGCTGGTAACTGTGAGATCTGTGTTCATTTCTGTGCTACAAGGTTTAGTTTTATTGCTCTTCAGTCAACCAAGGTTAATTTAGCCTTTAGCAGTTATGTATTTTACCATTCTCAGCAAGGGATTGCCTTCTGCCATTGACATCAATGCAAAATTTGTAAATAATCAGTAAGACCCAGGTTGTACTTTTAACTTCAACTCTATTTTCAAGTAACCTTTTATCTCATTTGCACAAAAACCAGATACAGAACTGTCCTTGAGAGTTCACATTAGGGAACATTAAAAGGGCCTGCTATGCACAGACTTATGTCTATAATTAAATTCAGACCTTTCATAACTCCCACAGAAGTCTTAACAACTAGAGATGCAAAATATGCCAAAAGAAACAAAGACTTGAAGTAATTGAAGCGAACAAATATTTCCATGTAGAGATGAAACTGAAATACGTGTCCACAATATGTTTGCTCCATGAGGAATTCAGTTCCACTGAATTCAGGCCAGTTTTAGGGGCTTTGTCACTCCCATGTGCACAGGCCATGGGAGTCCATGTCTGCATGAGCACAAAGACTGGAGAGGGAATGACCCTATTCCATCCCCAGACATTGAAATTGTTACAGGATCACCTGTTTTGAGGACAGTAGGTGTAGTGATTAGAAATTCCTAGAAGGTCCAAATTCATATCAAGTAGGAATTAAATGTAAGGATGAAATCTCAGACATTATAATTTATGACAAGTGCTACATGTTTTAAGGAGGACTGGCATTCCCAGTCTCTTACATGTATAAAGAAGGAGAAAGTGTAGTTTTTCTAAAAGATTTTAACAAAGAAAGGCACGAAATGTATCTGGGTATGATGTCATGAGCACCTCTCAGACTAACATAGCCAGAAGTGGGCAGCACAGAGGGAGGAGAAATCAAACAGAACAAAACCATGCAACATTTGTGATGGAGCTGGTAAAAATACCGTTTATCAAAAATGTAAACAAAGGAGAAGTGTTTTGTGGATGTTTTGATTGCCATTTCTGCAGTGCTGATGGGCTTTTTGCGAGGACTGAATGAAAATCTGACCTTTCCCTGGAAACAGCTATTTTGACACAGCTCAGTTTCGTGGAAAGTTTCAAATGGTTTTTAATTTCACATTGGGAAAAGCGCTGACATCATCTTCCAGCCATTGCTGCCCTCTGTGTGGCTCAGGAGAAAGCACGAGGACAACCAACAGGGTAACACCTTAGAGACAGAGCAAATAGGTAGAGTTTTTCAGTGGGTTAGATGACAAAGGGCACAAATCCCAGCACACTGAGCTCACTGTGGCTTTGAATTTACTGTTTAAAAAGCAAACCTCCTTGCATTGCTGAATAATTAATATGAGTAAGTTATCCCACTGTAAAGTCTTAGAAGGGACAGAGCCCCTGTTTTGATGGTAGAGTTCTTAATGGTTGCTCTGTATTTTAGGCTCAGCTTCAGTTTGTATACCCATTAGAGTTGTTCTTGTGTCAGTGAGAGTACAAAAACTTAGATTAAGTTCCTATATAGGAAAACTTTCTTTATACTACTACTAATCAAGCTATTACATGTAAGAGTCATGTTTGCAATCAGCCTGAGATTTACTGGAGCACAACACCCCCTACCATTGTAAATACTGTGCCACGGCTCTGTGCTTCTGAAATAGTTTTGGTAGCTGGAGTCCCATCTGAATCGTGGAATGTATCAGAACCTGTTATTGCTTATAATAAGTCCTGCCTCAAAATCAAGGGTCTTACTACATTCTGAGTAGGTGGAAGTTACTGCCTCAGGAAAATGTGAGGTTTGTGCTGCTCCAGTATTTGTGCTGTTATTAGCAGAATGAAAAGCTGGAAACAAGGAACAAAATGTCAAGTAGCAGTTGCTCAAGGGCAGCTCTGGAAGTACTGAGGCTGTCAGCTCACCGAGCTCGGGCTCTCACAGCTCTGAGGTGTAAAACACTGGGCAAGGGCAGGGGAAGGCAGTGCCCCACAAAGCTGTGCTGGGCAGTCTTGGGGTTCTGTGCCCAGAAACGAAGCTTTCTCAGGAACTGCCTGGGAGTGACAAATCCCTGCAAGTCTTTCCTGCATGCAACTGCAGACATTTACTGTAGCACTGAACTGTGGTCAGTGGCTGGAGCTGACTGGTGGCTTATTGGTGCTGATAGGGGGCAACTCTGTGCCAGCACAATATAAAAGGCACTGACTCTTCTTTTTATAAAGGCATGGTAAGAAATGAACTATAGAGAACTAAAGAGAAGATTGTAAGGCTGAGGAAGAAGATAAAATGAATATATTCTTTTTAGAAATAGCAGTAGTAATTCTGTGTCCACATAAATTAGAGTGCAAATGATCTTCTCATGAGATCTGCATTTACTTTTTCTTTTGATGAATTTATTATCCTCATTGTATAATTTCCATTCTGATAAAAAGCCAGATGCTGTAATTTTGACTGCGTTACTTTTCACTTGTGATGATGCTTTGTAGTGGAAACATTTGTATCCAAAGTGACTCATCATGTCTAAAAGATACAGTCCAAATTATGAACTTACATCAGGAGCTGGATATTTCAGATTATTTAAAGGCAGACAAGTGGAAGTAAAAACAAATGAAAACAAGCCGTGATCAGGAGGAACCATATGGTGCTCTTGTAACAGTTAAACTTGGTGCTCTACTTTGCTGCATGTCTGCAGGATGCACAGATTAAACCCTTGTGCCCAGGCTTCATGCCAAGATTAAATTAATGTTCCTAAATTTTTTATTTAATCTTCTTCTGAAAGAAGAGGCCACAGCAGAGTAAATAGCTGAGGGAAAACTTGGGGATGCATAAGCACTTTATCCCTTTCCTAAGCTCTCACTTACAGTGTTCTGTCTCACATGTGTCTCCATGGGCATAAGGTGAAACAGTCCTGAGACATCTAATGCCTCTCTGACATATTTTACTGTGCGTGTTGACAAGGTTAGAAGCCAGTGAAAAGATCCAAACTCCCTTTTAACTCCCTTCACCGGCTGCCAGTGCCATGAAAGTTCCACAGTTATTCAAAGGTGCTTTGCATTGCACCTCTCTAATGCTTATTTTGGCAAACCTGACACATCTGCATGCACTTTGGAGAAAATTATCATAAAAATTCACTTTCTTAGTCCAAACTTCATGAAGAAAAGGAGTAAAAATCACAGGAGGACCTTGCAGTCCTTTCTGCTGCTCAGGTGCACATCCAGAGTGCTCTCAGTCCAGGCTTTCCAGCCAGGACACAGCCAGGAGTTGGTACTTGCTCATTCAGGCACAGCACCTGGGGATGTGACCTGGCTGTGGCTCAGAGTTTGCCCCCAGCCTTGAGGGACCACCCATTGCTCTGAGGTGATTCTCTCCCACTTGTCAATGCCATCCTCTCCCCCTGATCTTTAAAATTATAAATCTGAGGAAAAAGAAAGAGGGAATAGCTATCTCAAAATCATGGTGTGCTGGAAGAAGGACACAGCTCTACTGGTAACAACCAGTAATCAGTTCTTTCTTTCTGCCTCACTTTTTGTGAAGCCCAAATAGTAATTTCTGGTTTGGTCTACATATTTGGAATTATATTATGGTTATTATTTTTGCAGGACAGCCCTGGCTCCTACTCCTTCCCTCTCTTTTGATTTGCGTGGTTGAATCTGCTGTTTAAATCATGGCTACCCAACCCAAAGTTCCTGGTTTGATTCCCAAGTTAGATCTAACTCATGCCTTTCAATAACAAAGAACAGAAAAAACTAATTGATCATTCGCTGTGTGCTTTGAATTAGCCAACTATGCCCCAAAACAATACCTCTAAAGTTATTCAGAAGAATAACAATTTTAATAAATGCAACATTTTCCAAGATTCTTTATCTCAGAAATTGTCTGCCCTGATATAGGACCCCAGGGAAAATAGTTTAATTAAAAAGTACGGTTTTCTGTCAGTCTTGATGAGTCCTCTGTAGACTAAACAGCTGCTGATTTTCTGCTCTGAGTGTGGCATGGTGCTGTTCATTTTCTTATTTATCTCTTTGTATCTCACAAGGGAGGCAAATCTAGCAGGTCATGTTGGTGCATCTACCCTGCTGCAGCAAGTTTTTGTGATAAGTTTTCCTACAGGACTGTAGGAATTCTGAAAGCAGTACATGTTTGCTATCCGACCTTCTTAATCTGAGGTCTTTATTTGGTTTGAAAATCTAGGCACACCAGACATCATTAGCGACTTTCACATATTTTTGTAGCATTTTAACAGCTCAGTAATACGTAGTGGCTAGAAATTATTGCAGGCATTGTAATAACCTTTTTAATCTTACATGCAGAGGCCTGTAGGTCGCTCTTGGAAAAACAGGTCCACTTTTTTTTTTTTTTCAAAGGATATATCCAGTAAATTGGGTCAGGGCCTCACTACGCAAGTTATCGCCCATTTTTCTCAGTGTAGACCTCACTAATCTAGAGGTGAAATAGCTTCATGATCCATCTTTCAGACACAAACATGGAATTAGGACAGTGGCAGCATCTGGGCTTCTGTGTTTACCGGGAGATGTCTGTCTGAAGCTGAGTGATGTCTTGTCTGCTGCAATCACGGGCTGCAGATGTTGCAGCCTCAAGTGAACAATGGACCCAAATAATGCAGGTAGTGCTGTGAAGGCAATGACCTGTATGGGTGTCTGTGATTGCTACTGATACCTGTGAAAAAGCACATCAGAAAATGGCCCAGCTGGGAGCTGTGTAATTATGCTCCATTTAGCTCCTGGAGGATAAAGTTCCTTTTAGCAATGTGCTTTTTTACGGCTCAGCTGTGCAGTTGTGGGATTAATTTTTCAAGTGGTTCATTATCATGTGGGGTTCTAAAAAAGGCCAAGGCAAATATTTCTCAGTAATGCCCATGTAACTGTTTAAAGTGACTGTGCTGTGCCTTGCTTTGGGCAGCTGCGGTGTGTGTGGAGTCTGTCTGTGCTGCTTGGATGCACAGCTGGATCCGTGGGATACCTGCAGGAACATGAGGGTGACGTGGGCATGGAACCCCACACATTGATTAGGAAAGCATGCTTTTATGGTTACTGTTCTTAAAATCATGCTTTTTTTCGATCTTGAATCTTGCAGATTTCCAAAAGAAGAAAATACTAAGAAATGTTTGAAATTATTTGCAATAGAATGTTAATTTGGTAAGGGTTTGATTGATGGGAGGAATTAATGACTGTTTTGTATTTCTGTGCTCTTGGAATAGAGGGTGTTTGAGAAATGGATAGTCATTATTTAATTAAGCACATCTTTATGTGCACAAACTTTTATCTTCTTGTTACGTATTTTTCTAGCCCACCTCTATATCTATTGCAGTTTTCAAATAAACATGTATCAGTTCTCCGTCATTTAAGCTGGAGTGCAGGGATCTCCTGTGCAGATCTGAGTGTGATGTGTCATGCACCTCAGTGGTGGGGTTATTCCAGCAGAGCAATGTGATCACTATAATCAGTGTGTCCATAAAAACTACATTTTGAAAAGGTGGTTTATGTAAGTAAAATTGTAGAGTAGGTTTTTTTGGAGCTTTTCTGCTGACTGTCTTCAGGACCCCAAGTGGTTTCCTTGGGAAACTTACTGTGGAACCAGGAGGAAACCCAGACCTCTCTGCTGCCCCCAGAACTGCCTTTCTACCCTGAGAATTGAGCCCCTGCTCCAGCAGAAGAATGAAGGCTCGTTCATTTGGTGTGAGCTTATGGCAACAATGAATCACTTGAAGTGCAAGTGCAGTTTCCCCCTGTATCCTGTTTTCAAATCCATAGAACAGAAAGGGTAGCAGTGGATTTATGCCCTTGCTTTGCAGAGCATGTTGCCCATAAAATTAGATATGAGGAAACAATAATTTTTTGTATTATATTATGGTCTGAATACCTCCCTCTGTTTATGATTTCTGTATTGCTTGCTGAATTTTAGTATTTCAGCCTGAGTTTAATAGCATGGACTTCAATGAGGTGGAAAAGCATATACAGTAGTTACTACCCTACTTAATTTTTTTTCCTAACCTTAAAGATATTTTTCATCTTTAATTATTATTTTGTCTCCTCTTCCCAAATGACTGCCCCTTCCTCCTTCCAAAGATAACCTTCTGTAATTCTTTAAGCAGTAGCTACAGCTTGTGATAGAAAAACTTGTCAGAGCAGTAAACTTTCCCCGTTGCACAGAGACACTCAGAAGGTCAGCAGCTCTGCCCTGCAAGGAGATATTTGCAGGATTCCAGCAGAGAAACTTGTGTACAGCTGTTAATCATAGAAGGATGGGTTAAAACCCCAGAGAAACAGCAGCCCCTAAACACAGTTACAGGGAAGCCTGACAGTGACTGCACGTGGTGGGTTCGTGCTGCATTTCTAAGCAAACAGGCATCAGGCTGAGGAGCACCCTGACTGCATTGCTTGTTTGCTGAGCTCTCGGCTGGCAGATTTGCAGAGAACAGTGTACCTGAGCTTGGATGTCCATCTGCACGTGGAGGGAGAGGTAAAGCGTTGAGGAGTCACGTTTGAGTCGTACCAAGAGTACTTCAATGTCACTGACACACTTTCAGTTACAGCAGGAGGAAAGTCATACCACAGGGCAAGGAGAAACATTGGGGATTTTTATTTCTGCTGAAAGCAGTGTGAGTTTGGTGTTTTGTATAAAAGGCAGTAATTTGTAATACGATTTTATTGATTAAGGCTTGTAATCAGTGAATCTTGCATGTAAATGTGACTCCAGTGTGAAACATTGTCTTCATCAATTTCCAAACAAGGGATAAACTTGTTGGTTATGTTTCAGAAATTATGAACTGTCAGGAGTTTTTTTCAGGCTATTATAGTTTTTACAGAGAAAATTAAATAATTAATATCCCTTAAGTAGTAATGTATAGATCACTACCAAGGCTTTCCACTTCAAGTAACGTAGACTTCAAAATTAATAGATTCTTATGGCTAATGTTAGTCTGAATGATTTGAAGGAAAAACACGTCCAGAATTTAGGTAAAACATTTAGTTAAAACCAACTTGCCCTTATCACCAACTGCCACCACCACTGTTATGGTCACAAAATCCTGTATCCACCTGTCCCCAAACCCATTCAAGTGAAATGAAGAACAAAGTGTAATATTTGTGGGGAAAATAGAAGTGTCCTAGTTTGCACTCTAATTATTCCAACCTTGCAAAGGAGAGGGAAGGAAGGTTGTGCCAGAGTCCTGAATGTAGTTGTTCTGGAATTTAAATGGTGAGTCTAAGAGAGAAACCCTGTCTCCTTTTTCTCCAGTGAGAAGCTGAGAACCCAGGAAACAAGATAAGCTTGACACAATTCCCATTGGCATCGTGTAGGTCTGGGGTTAGCTCTGAACCATTAATAATAAGAAACAGTATCTGTTGTATTTTAAAGACACTATTTGTAATGCCTAGTGGTAGTAGTTCTATGTATCTGTCACTGTGTTGTCTTACAGTATAAAGGTGGACCTTATTTAATGTTCTGCCCTGTTACAGCAGTTACAACTCTGTTACTATTTCCATTTGCAATATTAGTCATTAAGGCACCTTTCAAAAACCTTTATGGTACTCTACATTTTCATTTTTCAAGAGTGTTAACTGATTTCTTTGGAAACAGCAGTAGAATCCTGCCTTAGGAAAAAAAAGTGCCTAGTTTTCAAAAACATTTACAGTTGTTTTCATATAAGTAGGTTGCTGTAGCCACATTCTGGAAGAGTATGTGGGTTTTCTGCAGTGTGTTTACAAATATCTCACCATATCCAGGCAGCTGTCGTTATTTTATCTTTTAAATGGGGATACAAAGATAAAATTAGACTTTTATATAAAGCTGGAGTGTCTAGAATAGGAGTGAGATATAAAGACTTCTAAAATATTTGCTGAGAACTAATTGGAACATGTGCTGCTTCTATGATTGCTTTGCTTCAAGCCTCTGCATTTGGAGAGGAAAAAATGATAAATGTTTGGATTAGGAGTGAGAGAACTTTTTTCTGCCCTGAGCTATTTCTGGTTTTTAAGAACAGTAGCTTGGATGTCTGCAAATGCTGTATTGTTTGCAATCAAACCGTGAATCAATAAAATAATAAACACAAACCACTGAAGTTAGGGTTTCTCTTGATGGATTGTGCATCTGAGGAAAACTTTATTAAGAAACTATGGAGACCAGTTTTATGGAACACAACAAATAGTATTTTCCATTATACTTACCCTATTTACACTAGGGGTTTTTTTGTATTCAATTAAAATTAAACTGAAATCCCAATATCATTTTAGATGAATGTTTCCCTCTGAAGTTACAAGGAAATTGGGCTAATTTTTTCGAAGGTGTGTGTGACAACACTGGGATTTGAACTCGGTGATCAGTGCCCACGATTAAAGCTGAATAAACCTCCTCACTTTAGCCCTCTCAATCACATGCCTTGTTTCCTGTGCGCAGTCCAAAAACACTGAGCAGCCTGTTTTTATGGATATGCAAAGTATGAAGTCTTTTGCAAAGTCTGATTCTCAGGGTAAAATCCATTCCTTCTTCTCTAGCCCAAATATTTGAGCTCATTGAGGGTAAAAGAGCACGCCTTTGTCTATCCTGGGTTGGAGCAAACAAATGTCCCAGCAAATACTTAATGTACTTTTCCAGTGCCTCATAATTGGTAAAACAACTTTGTGCTGATCCTGTAAAGACATTCATAGGATTGATTGCAGTTGTTGAGTGTCGGATTCATCTGCCTAAAGGTCAGTGTCTAACTGAGCTAAGCTTCAAGTCCTGTTATAATAAAGGGAAACCTGTGTGATGGCAGTTAAGGGAATATCCTAAAAGCCTGTGTTTATCCTCTGAGTGTACCTAATCCCCACCCTCCCTGCACACACACCCCTGGCATTTTTGCTTTTTCACACATAATAGGAAGTATGAACTCCAGCACTTTTATAAAGCCATTGTCTGCTTTTTTCTGCAAAAATAAACAAGGTATTATAATAGAAAGAGAGAAAGAGGAGCCAGGCCTGTATTAGAGGTCATAGATTCAGAGTTAATTTAGAATTTGGCAGTTGACTCAGATACGATTGGCAAGGAGATTTCCAAAAGGCTGCAACTGTAAATTAGAAATTAATGGAAAAGGATTATGTGAGTGGGAGACAGTTTTGAATCTATAATGCATGTCCCAAGACTGACTTGCTCCTAAAAGAGCGTGTGTTTAATGTGTCATAAAAATATTTAAGTCACATTGGTCTTTCTATAAATATTTCATTTTTAAAGTTGGATTCTGGAGTGGTTAAAAATGAAGTCAGTGTGCATATCCTTGCTATCAGTATGAAGGATAAAAAATGGCTCACCAGAAACTGGGTCTTTTTTCCCCTTCCAGACTCATATTCTCACAAGATTCTTTATGTTGGGTTTTTTTTTGAGTCCAAATCAATTTTTTTTAGTCTTTTCTGTAATGTCTGTTTTGTTCTGGAGTATTCCTCTGAGGAAAGCTATGGATCTGTTACATTAGGAGGCAGTTTGGAGGCAGAGGGAGTTGCTGCCAAGAAGGCATTCATGTATGAGTGTGTGAATGTGGGTGGGTGACTGAGCTGGCCAAAAGGGACACTTGTCTGTGTTCCTTCAACTACTTCTGTTCCAAAGATGATGTGTGTCTGTAAATAAAGTGAGATACATTTTGAATGTGCCCGTGTTCTGCACCATTAGTTTTTTCACTGTTGGGAAACTAAACTGCAAGAATCTGAACATCTGCTACCACTTGGCAGCTCAAGTGGCTCAAGGAAGCAGTGACAGCAGTTAAAAAAAGACCACCTCTAAAATATTATCTATTTTTCTTTTTTGCTATTTTCTTTAACTAAACACAGTCCCTAGTTTAGCTCCCAAATAACGTAGCTCAGCATTGCTGTTAGTACCATATGAAATGGTCTCTGGGGCTTTAAGAGACCATTTAGTAATGACCGAGGAAGAGGGAAGTGTCCAGAGCCGCACTCTCGTCACGCTGTACAAGCACGTGGGAAGAACTGATGTCTGAGTCTGTATTTCCCCCATCTATAGCAGCATGTGAAATACAAATGAACTTCCCAAGTGTCACTCGAGTGCAGAAGACTTAGACCCCTGCAGTTATGGTGGTTTTATGCTCTTCCTCACAGGTGAAATATGTGCTTTTAAAATCCATGGCCAAGAAATGCCCTTTGAAGCTGTTGTGCTGAACAAGACATCTGGAGAAGGTCGTCTGCAAGCAAAAAGTCCTATTGACTGTGAGCTGCAGAAGGAATACACATTCATCATCCAGGCCTATGACTGTGGGTCAGGACCAGGTGGAACCAACTGGAAGAAATCTCACAAGTGAGTGAAAATGAGGAGAAATATTGTTTGGGTTTTCTTGGCTTAGGCACATGTTTGCTCTGTAGTAAATTGAAGGGCTCCTTTTAATATTGTTGTCAGGTAGAAAGCAAAGAAAACAAAGATGAACCATTGTTGCAGCAGTCCATCCATTTTTTCATTCCTTTTTCCTTTTAGAAAATATTTGTCTTTTTTTCTTGCCATTCTCCAGTGGCTCCAGTGAAAGCTTTTAATAGGATCTCTATTCAAGTGGAGAAGTGCATCTTAGTTTGGGTTAATTTTTTTTCCGTTCTCGCTTTCACATTAAATACATTGACTAAACAGATCATCCAGGTCTTGGAAGTGGCTTTTAATTGATACTTACGAATTCTACATAGGTTTTCTCTTTGTTCGCTTCATTTCAAATGCTAAGAAAAGAGAAATTACCCTCTTTTTTAGTATATGCATGTCTATAAGCTGCAGCAGTGTGGAACTTGGACAGTGTGTTTCTGACCTCAGCTTTTGGACAGCAAGTCTCAGAGGAAATAAAATGCTCTGGACGAGGGGTGTGTGGAAGGTCAGTAGGTGGTACTGTTTACTTTGGAGCCAACTCCCTGTATAATCTTAAATGTCACAGTGCCTTTTTATCCTTTTAATTCATGAAACTAATCTCGAGACCATTTGTCATTAAAGATGAATTTAACTCACATGTAGATACGTAAGTTCTGTACAAATTGTTCATTTTGCTGAGAGCCAATTAAATAAATGATTTATAAGAATTATTCTTCCTTTTGCTCATCTAAGACACATGACAATTAAAAATTTAATTAGGTCTATAATGCATGCTGAAGCTTTTCAGGATATTTGAGAAGAATACACATTTAGAAGGAAGCCTGCAATGTCAAATAACCATCTAATCACAGAAAGAGGTTTTGCTTCATGGAATTAGATTTTATCATGTTTCCCTCTCTCATGTCAAGCTGGTACATTTGACTTGTGGACAATTTGGGTCTAATCTTGACTAAATGAAATGTGGCCCATGGACACCAGACTTTGCTACCCTTTCTTACAGTGGTTTGTACAGTAAGCCCCACACTAAGCTGCACTGTCTGGGAGCCCAACCTTTCCTAATGGCCCTGCCACTGATCTTAGAAAGTCCTGTCACTTCTCTGGCCCTCTGTTACACTGTCTTATCAAACTAGAGAGCAAATGCTTTCAAAGCAAGGCCTTTAGAGTTTACTCATGAAATACTAAATGCCTCAATGAGTTACATGTACAGTATTGTAACTAATTAAAGGATTAGATAATTATAATCAGCAGAAGGAGCATTATTTAATGGGAAGAATGCTCATAAACTGGCCATTTTAAGGCAGTGAAGATGTAAGAATTGCTGTAATTTTCTTCTTCACTCTTTGCTCATTTTACACTGTAATGATATCATTGACTTTCTGCTGGGGTTCATTTTAAGAGGCACACTGATTTTAATAGGGAACACCATGGAGTCCTCTCCTTACAAGCAGTGGCAGTAGACTGTTACCTAGTGCCATGTTAAGATACTAAATTGGGTAAATTAAACCTGGAAATTCAGTAATATCTCATTTTAATAGGTACTTACAGAGTATTTTAGATATTTTTTGTTAGTCTTTTCAAGTGTTTTGAAAAGAAACTGTTGACAAGGCATCACACTAAATTAATTTTTCTCTTTTGTGTCTTACATCTATTTTAGGGCAGTAGTCCACATCCAGGTAAAGGATGTAAATGAGTTTTCACCAGCGTTCAAGGAGAGTGTGTACAGGGCCACTGTGACAGAGGGGAAGATCTATGACAGCATCCTGCAGGTGGAGGCCATAGATGAGGACTGTTCCCCACAGTACAGCCAGATCTGCAACTACGAGATTGTCACAACAGATGTTCCCTTTGCCATCGACAGGAACGGTGAGTGTGGAGAAGGAGCACTCCTTAAGCTCTGGGACAGAGAGCAGCAATTTCTGTAGGGGGTATAACTGCCTCTTGATACCACCTGGGAACCTGGCTTGGATGTTAACTCCGGGGAGTAACCCTGGTCTGTCTCAGAGAATGAAGGAATCCTTACACTTCGAAATTCAGTCCCCTTTAGGTAAGATTTGGGCAGGAAGTGGGACAGAAATTTCCTGTGCAAATGAAACAAGCAGTTTGAGGTGAGCAACTATGTTCCTCTGTCACTCAGCCCATTCTCTTAGTTGTCTCAGTTCTAGTTTCCCATCCAAGTGATGGCATTTCCCAGTGCAGCACGTAGTCCTACCTAACAGGGCTGTTCACTTGAGTGCAGCTAGTCCCACTCATCTGGACCTTCTGGAGCAGATTCTGAATATAGAATTGACGATATGCTGGATACATTTATTGATTGTTAAAACTTTTAGGGTCATGGGTCCACAGATCTCCCCACTTGTGGTGCTTCCTGAAGCAGATCCATTATTCTGCACAAAGGAAGAAAATGTGCTTGGGAGAATTAGTACCAGTTTTAGTGAGTGTTGGGTGTAGTTGTTTTTTTAATGTCTATAATATTATATGGAAAATAGTAAAGCACTTTAAGTGCAAGCAGTGTTTGACCTTGGTGGCCCTGTATGTCAGCCTCCTGCTTTCCCCAGCCAAGTCCTCACCAGGGAGCAGCACAGAACATGACACTGAGTTTGGGAGTGGTGGCTGGGTTGCACGCAAAGTGTGTGGAACATCCTCCCTCCCATTCTCCACTTGCTTCAGACAGTGCTCAGTAGATTCCCCAGAAGGAGCCCCCTGTGTGCACACCCAGCAGTGCTCTGGGTTATCCCTCCTAGCAGAAGCACTTCATCCACATTGTATGTAAGAGGAGAGCATTGTTTGGAGGTTAAATCTGATTTTTGGCCAAATTGGCAATTGAAGGCATGCATGGAGCTCCTGTTTTCTCTGAGCAGTCATTTTCATGTTGGGATGTTTTATAAAAGCTCTTTGCCCTCTTCAAAAATTATTCATCTCTATTTGTGCAGTTCTTGCACAATGCACAGCTGAGCATCACAAGGCAATAACCTGTTGGCATCAATACATTGTAATGACATTGGGGAAAATGTTATTATACTCTGGGAGGCAAGTATAGGATATAGGAGGTATAATCATGAGTATGTTTGTGTTTGAGTAAATGAGGTCAACTGACACAGGAATCTTTTGCCAGAGAATTGCACAAAGGGGTGTTTTACAGGAAGTGGGCACTTGAAAATGAGCAGTTCCCCAGAAGTTTTTCCCCTGTGGGACTGGGTGCTTACACAAGTTGCAGGTGGTTTCATAATTTCATCCCAGGTTTGTGACATATACCATGGATAAATAAATAATACACTGAAATTAGCAGGGTACAGAGCAGGCATTTCTATGGCTCGTGCCTTTTCAGCTGCTATCACACAGTGCAGCTGCCTCAGGAGTGATCATGGGTTTTTTTTGCAGTCAGGCATGATCAAAAGCATGGGAAATGTCAGGAATCCTTGGTTACATCTTTGTCCTCCTGTGCCTGGGACTGGCTTTTCAGCAAAGGCAATGAGAAAATCATTCATTTAAACACGACTTTAAAGCCTGCAGTGAATAATTGGTAGAAGGTTGTAATACTTGCAGTTTCTTGGTCATGAATTCAATTAATATTTTTTGATCTATTTGTTCACTAAAAGAACAGTGCTGCCACAACCAACAGTAATTGCAGTCTAATTTGCAATTTTTTAAGATAATGGTAATTACTTAAACCCACTGGGATTACAGACAGAGTTAGAATAGATGGCTACACTTTTATTTTGTGACAGAAATACATTGCTCAGTTCCAACGCATTTCACTGCTGAGAATGTCTCTCTGTGGCAACTGATGTAAACCTTCTCTGGTGCAAATTCTTTGACAGTGCCCATTTTTGTTCCCTACAGGATAGTCAAAATAGATGTATGAGATGCCTGGGACTGCCCATTAATACTGTGCTAATTAGGATTTTGTTAATAGTTGGGGTTTTTTTTAACCTTTGTGAACTACAAATCTGGGTTCTTGTGTCTTCTGCAGGTGAGAATTTTTTCTGCTTTTTAGTAACCTAAGTTTGGAATTTCATTGCCCAGAAAGAGTAGGACCAGATGCCTACAATCAAATCTAAATACTGCAGAGGGCCCAAAAAGAAGGACCAAGGGGTGGGAAGGGCTGGTGGTGGTGAGGAAAAAAAAATGCCATTTTCTGTCCCTGATGGTGGATTTTTTTTTATCGCCAGCATATGAAACTAACCACAAACACACAGGTCTGTAGAAAGAACATCCTATTCCATCAGCTATTTTTATTTTAGCAGGTCCTTTTAGACAAGACTTCTATCTGGTTCCATGCATTGTCTTGAGAAATTGTATTCCATGTTCTAAGCCTTTCTAAGTTAGGCACCTAAAGGTAGGTAATATAAAGCTTCCTATTTGCATTTGGTAGCTCTGACCCTTGGTATGTGATTTCCTTGTGAATAAAATTACACATGAAGCAATAGCACTAATAAAATTGACTCTTGCATATGATGAGCCTAACTTGGAAGGTATTGAACTCTTAGGCATAAAATACAATCATGTAAAGGATGACAAAATTATGCTGTGCTATGCAAAGAACTAGGACAAGAGGTAGAAGTTATGTTTTAAAGTACTATTGAATGCAGATTAGTCTAGTTTTGTTCTTAGCAGAGAATCCCAATCATCCAAGTCAGCTATTGTATCAATATTATGGAGGCTTTTTTCAGGTGGGATAAAAGGAAACCACAGTGAACAGACCTGCTGTAATGCCAGGTCACATCTCTATGCATCTTGTGCCTTTATGTATCAGGGATCATGCTGAGATGACCAGAGAATTCAAGTACAGACACAGATTCTGTCCCAGCTCTGACCTCCTCTCATCTCTAAACTGGGAATAGCTCTGTTTGCCCCCCAGCACTGGGAAGCACTTCACAGAGACATGTTCAGGCTGCTCAACATGAAGATGAGATACTGGTTTATGTGTCCAGTCTGGACAGGTTCTCTGAGGTCACATATCTCAGGAAACAGATGTGGGCAGGACCTCACAAGGACATCCTTTGCAGCACTGAGAGCTGTGTTACGAGGTCTGCACACTTCATGCTGTCAGAAAAGTAGCGAAACTTCAAAGCTAACCATTTGCATTTGGTATTTATTTATTTATGAAATCACAGATTCTTTCTGTTGTTATTGAAAAATGAACCCTTTAGACAAGAAGAAATTCAAATCCTTCAGTGGACTAATGGTCAAATGCAAGTCCTGATGGCTCTTGGCTCCTGGAAACGTTGGCCTGCCACTGCTGGGAGCAGGCTGGAGTCAGACCACTCATGTAACACTATCCCAGCTTTTGCAAGAGCTGGGAGATTCAGTTTTATACTACTTATGCACACAGGAAGGAAGTGTGGAATTTGAGAGGGAATTTCCATAGTGAATGAGTTGAGTCTTTCCCTGTTCTTGTGACTGCTCCAAAGTAAGGTAAAAGACAGACATAAAAGAGGAGTGTCTGTATCAATGTGTCCCCAAAATTGACCTTGGAGAAACAGAGTTGTGGATGTCTGTGTCCTCAGGCAGGAGTTTTCATATTCTTGTCATCATTTATCTGGTTTTTGTTTTTTTAAAATCTGTTATAGCTCTGGATATTTCCAGGAAAAGGCAGATATTTAGGAGGACTGTAAAAAAATTATTATTTTATGACCTCATTGTGAACTGTGTAGAAAGGTACTTGATTCCCCCATTAAAATTTTCTCTATTTTAGATTAAATTCCCTTTTTGTCTGTGGATGAAATGTAGATTTAAACTGTCAGAATATCACCTCTAAAGTCTTCATTAGTCTGTGTTTATAGTGCTTCCCTTCTGTGTCTACTTTTTAATCATACTGATTAAATTGTTAAAACCCAAAGAAACATAAAGCATCAGAGACAGGAATAAAAAATTATTAGGAAATCAGTGAACTGTTGGGTAACACCTGCAAGATACTCAAATGACTTTCCAGAATAACACCTAATAGTCAAAATCTTTATAGTCCAAATCTTAAAAGACCACAATAGAACACAAAATTTGGAAGAGAGATTTAGTGAAATGCAAATATATTGTAATGATTTAGAGATCTTATAGGACAGGTAATGTGCCACACAAATTCTAGCAGTCTGCTAAAGTAGGTTCAGACAATTTTGGTCTCTTGAGAATTATCTTTGCTGATTATGGACTAAAATAATACCAAAGAGAACCAAATAGGGAAATGTAAAGATTCATGTAAGAAATAATATAATGCAGACAGAAAAGAACAACTGAGCAGATATGAAATCAATAATTAAGTATATACAGTGGCAGCTTTTCATTAAATCCTCTTAGGCAGCTACTAATCAAGCAACTCACGATAGTGGGTGGCTTAAGTTGTTTAGTCAATCACTAACTCACCAAGAACAAAGTGCTTGGTATTGCTGGAGTTGCTTTCGTGGAGGCAAGAGGAATTTCCAGGGCACATATGGAAACACCTGGCAGGATGAGGTACCCCAGAGGGAAAAGCACAGAGGTTGTAGGACACAGAACTGTGTCCATGCCATCCTTCAGCAGGTCCTCTGCTTCTCCATTTGAGACATAAAAATATTAAAATGGCTTGTTGTCCTCTGTGCCTGCTCTGAAAGGGAGAGACAGAGACTCAAAGCCAACAGCACCTGGGGTATTGGGCCTGATTTATAACTGCAGATGTAAGGGTCTATTTGAACTACAAGTTTTGAACCTGAAGATGGTGGTAAATGCAAAAGCAGCCTTCCTTCAGGCCTGGCCTGATGGTTTTAATTAAACTACTAAAGCTGCCTTCAGTGTAGTAAAAAGGAAGGTGGTGGGCTCTGATAAGATGAGTGGGTATCAGAGAAAGAGACACCTGCCAAAAGTCTTTATTTGTCAAAGTAATGGAGGTTTAGTGAAAGACTTTTTTAAAGAAGTTGCATTTGTCTGCTTTCTCCTGTCTCTCATTCATTTGAATAGAAAGGAAAAAAAAAAGAAAAAAAAATAAACCCTAAACCTCCAAACAATGCCTAACTTTGCATGCCTAACAACAAATACTTTAACCAGCACATGTGGGAATCAACTCACTGTATTTGACTAAATTCCAGGTTCTGGGGGCTCCCCATTTCAAATTTAGCCCAGACAACTGGGTTTGGCTGATCCTTTCTTGAAAGCAGTTTTATGTGTAGCACTTATCCCATGTAGGTTTGTTTCTTGAATTCTAGAACAAAGATCCTCATTTAAAGGGATGGTATAAAAAACAGCACTGAGCAAAAGTGTGAAATGTATTAAACAGGCTCAAGTTTCAATTTGGTCAAGAAGTGCATTTCACTGCAAATGGACAGAATTAAAATACTGAACTTGTTAACAGCAAAACCCCACTCTGCACAGTACTCTTGCTGCAGGAACTACTCAAAGATCTTCCCATATCCTTGTGAAAATTCCAGTGTTCCCGAAACATGTAATTTGCCACTTTTGTTTGTGTCAGGTTCAGCAGATATCTCTGTTGTTCCTGTGCTTTATTTTCATGTGATGACTGTGTTGTTTTATCAAATACTGTGAGCACTCTAATGCAGAAGGTGATTCTGGGAGTTTTCCTGGGTTTAAAACTCAGGGAAAGGAGTCAAAGGGCTACAGATGTCTCTCATGTAATGGGTCATTGCTTTTAGGAAACCAGGAGGGTACTCAGGCTGGGGAGGTGCTCAGCAGGGGATCTCAGGAAGGTGGCTGACATATTAAAGAAGTACATTCTGTGAAGGTGTGGGGGATGAGGGTGCACCTCCTCAGACTTTACACTTCAAGATATAACTGCGAATTAGTCTGACTGTCTTACTTTAGAAAGTGTTGAGCAGATGTTTTCTAATACAGCCATGCCCACATTATATCTCCAGCATCTTATATTTGCCTAAGAACTTCTTTATTTCTCTTCTGGTTTGAAAGAAAATGCTTCCTATTCCTCATAACTGTCCTGCCTGTGGACGTCCCATGTGCTTCAAAGGAAGTCCCAAAGGACTTGATTAACCAGGAACCAAATGTTACAGTGTGTCTGTGCTTAGCCAAGAAAGACTCTCTGAATGTTTTCTTGTATTGGACCTATAGGTAACATCAGAAACACCGAGAAGCTGAGCTATGATAAACAGCACCAGTATGAGATAATGGTAACAGCTTTTGACTGTGGCCAAAAACGTGCAACAGAAGATGTCCTCGTACGAGTAAATGTCAAACCAGTGTGCAAGCCAGGCTGGCAAGGTAAGGTTTCATAGCTTATCTATTTTATTTTTTTTTTTTAAATGAATTTCTTTTTTTTTTTTTTTCACCCCTCACCTCACAGAAAGTAAAGTAGAGTGCTTTATTAAGAGGATATGCATAATTTGCTATTTCTTGTGCTTCATTCCAAGAAAGTATATAATAATCCCATGGTCGTTTGCATTTCCCATGGTTCCTCTTTATTCAGAAAAAAGAACAGACTAGGAAAAAAGCCAAGTTTCGCTTCTAATAGGCTACCTAATAATTCAGTCTGAATACACTGGAAAGTTAAAAAAATGCTGCTGATCTGCCTTTATCCTGCTATTCCTTTAAATAAAGCACTTGAAGCCACCATGCCAAGGTGTTTTTCCCACAAGAGCCAGAGTTGCTCAAGTTATCTTGTTGCAGGTACAGAACTGGCTTTCATGAGCATTCATGAGGCAGGGCACACTCACCTGGCACTGGGAGCAAAAGGCATTTTTTTATACTGATTATTGTCTTCATATTGAGGCATTCCAGGAGGAACTGATTTTCTGAAAAGGTTATAAGGGTCCACACTGTCTAAAAAGGAGTAAACCCCAGGGAGATAGAAATGCCACTAATTACAAGGAATTAAGATGAAAATGAGGGCTGGATTAGGGACAAACCAATCGGATGTAACCACATTATGCAGATGCCATTCAGGACTAACTTGACCTTCATAATCGTAATTTTTAACCAGAATGATTGAGAAGAAAAAAATCAGTTTGGCTGTTGTGCTTAAAGGTAAATTGGCAGGTTGACATTTATAAGGGGAAAAAAAGGTTTTCTTTGTAAAATGAGAAGCCCTGGTCTAGAGGACCTTGTAATGACATGTTTGCAATAACAGGATTCCATTTCCACCGTCCTCACTCAGAGCAGAACCACGTGTCAGTTTTTCAGACATGTACTAGTTCTCCACCCACCCAAGTACTTTGAAGAACATTTTTGTTGAAAAAAAAATAATACCTGTGAACTATTTCCACATTTTCTAACTGCTTTTATTGTTCCAAACCCCATGACTTATTCTATAAAATCTATATGGTCTCCTTACACTGTAGAAATGTTCTGTTTCCATTTTATGGAGTTGCTTCAAAAAAATCCTCCCAAATTAGTGTGGAATTTTTATTAAAATGGGTGGATTGTTGATTTTTTTAAAATTTTCATAATATTCCCATTTTATGTATTTTATTGATCAAATAATTTTTGTAAAAATACCTTACCAATGGTATTTAAATGATGTTTAATAGTGTTGGTATTGCCCAGTATTGTCTTACTTATAGTTCAAACATCATAAGAGACAGATGGTTGTGGCTGGTCCCATCAGGTGGGTATGTGACCAGGTAGACAATAAAAGTAATAGAAACAGCCTGAAATTATGTTTGGTTGGTTTTAGGGTGGGTTTTTTGATACTTGTTTCTATACAGTGTTTACAAGGTGTCTAGATTTTAGTGAGAAGCTGGAATTCAGCTATTGTTCATTAATGCAAGTAAAATTAACTTTCTTCTCTTCTACAAGTCAGAGCTATGTGTGGCTTTGGTTTGGATTAACACTAAGTATGAGAGGCTGCCAGCTTGTTTTTCCATGTGGTGCTGAGGAAACAGAGCAAATAGCATATGTACAAAGCAACCCATCAGGCAAAGAATTTCTAAGGAAGTTTAAAGCAGCTTGTCTAGAGCATCTTGAGTAGGCAAGGATATGCCTTGATAGCCTTCCTTTTTGTTTCTTTTTGTGGCAATTTGGCATGAATATTCTTCCTCCCTTGTGATCTGATAAAGTTTTACAATAGGCCTTTATCACAGGAAAGGTAAGAATATGAATTACCTTGATATATTCTGCTCCATCCTGTTCCGTGTGGAATTCTGACTTTCCATCTGTCAAACATGTGCAAGGGGATACGTTTCCCACTCAGAGTATGAGGTGTTTAGGTAAACAATTGGGTAGATCCAGCTTCAGTTCTTAATTACAAAGTCATTGATTGTAACTTGAAAATGAGCTGCAACAATTACTTCCAGAAATTTAGGCATTGCCCTCAAAGAGATTTTATTTTTTTTAATGCCTACTCGTTTTTAAAGGTGAGGAAATTCATAGTGGTGGTATTGTTTTCCACTTTGAACCAGTATCTGTAAAAATTAACTGTTGCTAGGGGGAAAAAAAAATCAAATAAGCAAAACTTACTAAGATTATTTCCAGTACTTAAAGAGGAAATCTGGAGACTAGGAATGGAGGATATTTATAGTGTTCTTTCTTCCCTGCATCTGTCACTCTGTGACCTCCCCACAGAGGGGCAGCCAGCAGGTGTGCTTCATCTTCTTTGAAATAATACCACATTTGTAAAGATTGGATGACTAAGGGAGGTAAAATAATGGGGGCTTTTTTGTCAGAAAAGATGAATATTCTGAGTCTTTGGTTATAATACAGAACCTGCTAAAATACAACATGTATTATGTGTTTTTTTTCTCCTTCTTCAGTGTTAGCTTGAACAAAAATGCTTGGAAATTCAATTTATAGCATTGGCACTTAGTTCTCAAAAGTTAATGGCTTTTGTAATTTGAAATATTGTGCACTTCTTTATGCAACTGTTATGAAGAGAGATTGTAGTAATCTAATGCAAATACAGTGTTAAAAGTTTCAGTGGGGATGCCCTTCAAATAACCTCCGTTGTGCAGCGCTGGGGAGGGGGAGAACGGGCTGGTGTAAAACAATGTGCACAATTATTGCTGCTTCTGGAGGCCAACTCCGTGTGACTGACAGGTACAGCAGAGCAAATAACACTCAGCAAGCCAAGGGGCTGTCCTTTAATCAATATTCCCGTGGATATTAGCATTCATTAAATCCAGGAGCCACTTCCCTGCTCTCTGATGACAGACATTAATATACAATCAACAAGCTTTCCCGAACAGGCATTTTCAGCAAAAAAAGCCTCCTCTCTACTAAGAGGCTACTTTAGAAACAAACTTGACGCAAACTGACATCAAAGCATTCTGAGATCACTCTGAAATGTTATTAGTAACCTGAGCAAGCTAAAAATGCAAATCAATGAACTGAAGTAATTCTTAATCAGTTATTTAAATTGGAAATCCTCACTGGTGGGTTTTGTCAACCAACTTTGAGAGCTGTGCTACAAATTCTCTTCATGACAGCTGTGTTTTCATTTCCATGATCTTCAAACACTGGAGTGATCACTTAGTGCCAGGTGAGCAAAGAGCCTACATTATCATGAAAAGCTAGACACCATAACAGGTAGATCTGCGATTGAAGATGTTTCAATATTTTTCTTTAAAATGCTTTTTTTTAAACACAATTAGTGGGTTTCCAAACTAAGGAAAAGCCTCTTATCTTCAATACATTCCCTGGGGTTCTGTCCACCCCTCCAGGGTGGGTGGGTGCTCTGCCTTTATTTCAGTTCTCTGGCAAAGCACACTCTACACTTTTTCCTAGAGATTCACTTCCAGTGTGTTTCCTGTCACTGCAGGAGTTTTAATGTCACAACTGTTGATCTCTGAAAAGTTGCATCTGCCCTATTCGAAGCAGAAAGAAATGAGGCAACACAGTACTAAATACCCATATAGTATTTTCATTCAAAAGCTTGAGGGGAAATTGGGCAGAATCAAAGCCCAGCAATTTCGACCAGGTTTCCTTTAGCTCATTTATGGTATTGTAATATTGTCTTGTTTCTGCTGCTTTTAGGAACAGTCTTCACAAAAGTGTTACTGTCCCCCCACAGTGGGATAGCAAATGGAAATTAAATATAAACCAGTGTGCTGAAAGATGCAGAATAGCAGAAAGTGGAAAACAATTATTCCTGTACCAAGCTCTCTGGTGAATGATGTACTATGGACTATGAGTTTAACCTCAGAAAAAAAAAAAAAAGAGGGGCAGATTCCTGTTCCCAAAAACCTAAAAAATATGTTTTGAGACTGTTAAAGATCTGCTCAATTATTGGCAATTAAACCACCAGTCAGGTTGCTTCCTAAAATGCAGTTGACTTCAGACAGGAGGTAGTTCTCAAAACAGAAAAGCTTCTCTAAACCAACCAGCTGAAAACCCCAGGAGAGAATCAGAGCCCTCTGCTTTCCCCAGCAAGCAGGGAAGGCTCGCTGTGTTTCCCGGGAAGGTAAGTCTGTAGCAAAGACAACAGGCCAGAAATTAAAAGTCACATTGGCTCCTCTCACTAAGGACTATTTTTTTCCTGCCAAATTCCATATGGCCTTGCATGAGCATCCAGTTTAGGAGACAATTACTCTGATTAGAAAATAGGATTTCACAGCATTCAGCCTCAAGTGTTTCACCAAGCTGAAAAGATATGCAGACACACTTAACTACCTCGGGCAACAACATAAAGTTGAAGTTCTTTAAAAATTCATCTTAAAAAAAGAGATGTTCCTGAAAATTCAATTACTTTCTACATAGCATTTACTTTAAAATAATTTTTAAATAAGAGCTTCTCTTTATTTATTTACCTAATATATTCTAAAAATATTTAATAAAGGTAGTCAGTGTATCAAAGATAGTGCATGTCACTTCTTTTCTAAGGCACTAAGGTGACCTAAGGCTTTGCTACCCTCAAAAGGCACATTCCTATCACCTCTTTAATGCTGAATAGTCATTCAGAACCTGTGTACAGGTCAGGTCAGCTTGCATTTCCTTCTGAAATAAAATCTTTTTCTTGTACAGAGAAGGGCAAGACCTTCTATTTTAGTAGCAGAGTGATCTTAGATCACTTCTGAGTCAACATACATCAGAGGTGCTATTTGCAGTAGATGCTGAGTGATTTTAGAATGGTATCTGTGTGGGCTTTCTAGTAAGGTGCAATTACTGAGGAAAACTAAAACTGTATTGGCTTTTGTGCTGCCAGTGCTTTTAACAAGGAGAAATATGATTACTAAAGCAATTGATCATTTGAAGGAGGGTGGTCAAGTGCAGAAATGTTTCCTATGAGAATAAAATTCCTAGTGTGCAGGAACTGTTTTAAAGGGCCAAGTATTTTCTGCAATAAATGTAAATCAATTTTTATTATTCTTATGCCTGTACCTAGCAGTTTGAGGCAATGCTTGGGTTGTCTTAGCTGTAAGATATTTACCAATATTTAAAAAAAAAAATAAATTTATGGAAAATCAGGGAGTCTTTATGCCAGTCTAGACTTGGCATTGCTGTGCATGCATTAGCCATACACCTTTCAAACAAGGTGATCATAATGAAATACTTATATTTGGCTATGGACTTGAATGGCACCATTTTAGCAGAATACCCACTCTAAATAACCCCTTCAGGCATTTGAAAATTAGCTGAACTCCTGAGTACTATTGATTTTTGAGCTTAAAATTTACCTAAGTTCATCCTTGTTTATGTCCTTGTATCAGCATTAATTTTTGCTTTTCTTTGACTGCAAGACATCCTTAGGGAAAGCAGCCAGACCTGTTTGAGTCTGGTGTTTGAGATGTGCTCTCCTTCCCTCAGGAAGTTCTGTGTGTGCATTACAGCTGAGTACCCCTTCCCTGAGCACCCCAGGTGCTTCACCTGCTTCTCACTGGAAGCACAGTGCCATGTATGTTCCAAGACTGCCTTTCTTTTGCCTGACTGTATCAGACTGGTGGCTCATGGAAATGCTGCTCTTGTCTTAATGGAATCAGCTCTCTTTCCATTTGCCATTTTTCAGTGACATCTCACCAGTTTGCTGAAGTTCCTGAGCATGAACTGGCACTTGTATCATTACTGCTAAACACTATTTCTGTAACACCAGTTCTCAAGGTCATCTTATTCTATGCTTGGGATATCCTCTTTCTGTATTGACTTCTAATGTAGCATTGCCTTCTGTTCTTTTCCCTGGCAGGAGTAACTAACACAGGCCTGGTTTTGTGCCAAGACCACAAATGGAAATATCAAATAACACTCCCAGGGCAGACTCACCCAGATCATTACGAGTTACTTCCCTGAGTACCATGAATTTCACATTTTCAGAGTAACCCCTTATTGCCCTCTCTGTAGGTAGTTCTGCATATCTGTGGTGACTGAAATACCTTAACTGATACAAGAAGCCATTCATTTTAGATCAATTTAACTAGATTCCAATTTCCATATACCTCTGTGGAGGATTACTTTGTTCACTTTTCTGCACTTACAACTACCAAAAAAAAAGAGAAATCTTTCCTTTTTTTTTTTTTTTCTTTAAAGTTTTCACTGCAAGATCTCCATGAGCTTCCCTGGGGCAATTACAACTCCATTGAGAAATTTCTTATCACTGAGATGTAGCTGACAGCTGGTGGTTCCATTAACATTTCCTCTGCTCAGAAGTTAAAGCACTACAGGATATCCAGTTAGGTTTGAAGCTTTTCCCTATGATTTTTTCCCTCTGCATGTAAAAAGTTTCACATATTCTTAGACCACAGCCTTAAAAATGGAGGACTTTCCACAGAAGTTCTGACATACTTAATTCATTGATTTAGTCCATGCAATGTTCAGAATCTGAGAAGCACATTCTCCTGGAGAGACATTAGAAGTGTCTGACCACCTCTGAACCTGGTTTCAGGTTCCTTCCTAAGGAAAGGAGCCATTTGTAATAACAGAGCTGGCAGAGCCTTCCTCACCAGGGGCACCCTCACCCCACTGCAGGGAGCAAGGCAGACCCAGAGATGGGGGCCAGGTTCAGCCACCATGTCAGATCCTCAGGTGAGGTCCCAGGATAAATGAGAGCTGGCCTTGGGTCCATAGTGATGTGGCCAGGCTGTCAAGCCAGAACACCAAGTCCAGGGAGACCAGCACCTCAGTGGCACTATGGCTGGGCCAAGACTGCTGGGGCTGAGCCATAACACAGCTCTTGGCCCACGGGTGCAGATGGAAGTCCCAGGTGAGGCTCAGGGAGGTTCCTTAGGGCTTATTAGTGCCCTTGGGGGTCTGGTGCTGCAGGATGTTCCTGTTAATATTCAAGTGCAACAGAAAAAAAGCTTAACCTGTGCTGTTGTTTCACATTTTGTAGATGCCTATGTGTTTGTTTTGCATAATTAGGCACTGTTAGGGTTTGGGACTTTATGACTCGCTGGAGTATTCTGTATCACTACGTCAGGCACGACAGCTATTATTGTTCACTGTCTCCTCCCTTTTACATCTCTCCTGCATAATACAAATTTCTATCTCATTTGTTTGCTATGGTGTTGTGTTTTTTTTTAACCATCAACATGCTGCAGACAGAAAAGGCGTATATGAATTTACTCAGGCTTTGAGATGTGCTTTCAAATCTCTCAGTAAACTATGGTGCCTTAGAGCTCTGGACATTCATTTGAGTCTTCTCTTTGCTGTGGAGAGCCTTTAACTGAGTCAGACCTTCTGATTATAGTTTCCTTGAATCACTTATTTCACACACTTTGGTAGTCCTGTCAGCTGTGTGTTACTGGCTTGTAGATTGGCTGTCAGACCTAGAAATGTTTATTAACCTTCTTTTGCTTCTTTTATGACTGGTGGTGCTGGATGTGCAATGGATCATTTCTCCATAATGCAATGAGCTGAACTGTAACGAGCATTTCACAGTGTTGGTTAAAAACATTAGTATTTTATGTATATGTGTATGTATGTGTATTCATATATGTATGTATATAACTATATTGTATTCTTATATATATGTCTATGACTATATTGTATTCATATATGTATGTATATAAGTATATTATATACATAGATATGTTAATTTAAAACCAGAGTAAATTTGTGTGTGTTATTAAAGGCAGAAACCTCTTTTTATTCAGTTAGTGGAGGCTGCTTGACCCTTTAAAAAGTAACAACTGCATTATATTCCAGGCAGCACACAGTGACTCTGATGGGCCCTGGAAATGGGATGCTGCTGATGCTCACTCACTGATTTATGGGTAGTTAATTAGGGGACATCCAACCAAATCCACTCCTCTGTGAAATATTCAGTTTCAGGAATGTGAAACTGCTTAGACAGCCTGAGCAGGCTGGGTATTTTAAGTTGTGCAGGATCGTCACAGAAACAAAGGGATCTGAGAAAGGGCCAGGCACACAGACACTGCTTGCCTTCTGAGATGACATGGCATAACAGGTGATCTATTTCAGCATTAATTATATAATTTGAAATTGAAATAATAATGTTATCTCAGTTTTGTCCTCTATGCCAAGAAACAGAAATCAGAATTTCTTGCTAAGTCTTCTGCAAGGCTGAGATTTGCTTTTTTGCAAGTAAAAATGTTCCTTTTCAGAACGTTGAGGAGGATTAATCAGGAAACAAGGGAACAGAACAGTTAATGTGATTGCTCTGTGTGTCTTCAGGTTTTGTGAGGTTTTTTTTTTTCCTACACAGGAAATTAAAGTCCTTTGAAATTAATTTTTTGATATTTTGATAAATAGAGAAAATGGTGTCCAAGAGAAAACATGCTGGAACTGTTACACAGTATCTGTTTTGCTAAAAAGTCCTTCATCAGAGTTCAAAGTAGAAATTCACATACAAAAGTGATTCCGTCTTGGAAATGTCTTATGGCCATTGATCTTTCACACGTGGAGAATGTCTGACTGTGCATCAGTTTATGGAGGAGCTGCAACACATGATATTCTGGCAAGGTACACTTTCCAGTAAATTCATGGTGTTGAAAGAAAATTGTAGTTTGTGAGGACAGTGCACTGCTCTTTCAAATGTTTTTGCACAGCACCTAGAGCTGCCTGGCTACTGCTTTTAGCATACAGGAAAGCAAGTGTACTTTTGGCAAAAGTACGGAGACATCCTGATTTCGATTGTAAAGTGGATTTTTATTATTTTAATTATTTATTCTAAATTGTTTCAGATTTTCAAATTAATACAAAGGATAAATGTTTAATTAAAAAAAACCAAACAACAAAACAAAAAAAACCCCAAACAAACAAACAAACAAACCTACAAAAAAACCACTTGAGCAAAGCTGTGTATATGTTAACAAAAAGGAATGCCAAAACCCTCAAACCATGAATAAGGCAGCAGAGTATCCTTTAGCCAGGTCTCCAGGCTGTGTGGATAGCACAGATGTGAGGATGCTGCAGGGGAAACAGGAGACACCAATTACATTGCCCTGGGAACTTTATGTTCCAGCTATGACATAGGGGTGCTGCAGAGACACTGGCTGCACCACAGACATTTGATCCTGCACTTGGCTGCCAAGATGCTCATCTTCAGTCCAACCTCAGAGAAGTGTTGCCTTTCACTGAGTTACAATTCTCTTTCATTACAATGCCATCACTTTTACCATCATGAGATGGAATCATGTGTTGCCACACAGGTGTAGGAGACATGAATCAGATCATACCTCTTCTACACCAGCACCATCCTCATTCAAGGAAAAAAATCAGATTAAATCCTTTGTGCCAGCTTGCTGAACTAGAAATGTTTCAGATATATAAGACTTTGTTTTCTACTTTGGGCAGAGCAATATGATGTCTTAACTGGTGAATAAGGGACTCTAAAGATCAATAATTCATATATTACTAGCTTGTATACAAAAGTGCAAATTAGCAAATTAGTTTATGTTTAACAGAAGCATCTGAAAGAATTTTCTGATTTTGTTCAGTTGGAAAAATGTTACCCTCAAGTTTCTGCAATGGACAGGGAAGAGAAATCTATTATTGTAACAATGTACCATATATGATACTTGAAATTCTAATGGAACGGTTTTAGTTGACAATTGCGGAGAAATTACTCAGTACTGTAGATCAAATCTAACTCAGTGTGGAACTAATGGGCTGAATTACCTGAAAATTGCCACTGAAATAGCAACTCAGCTGATGTGTGCACACACAGTAAAGTAGTCATAGTTGTCTTAGTGTTGTACAGGTCCTAGAGATTTTAGTAAAAATAGATGCTAAACATACTTTCAGAATGTTCCCATGAAGTCTCAGCTGCTTCTTGATAACAAAATGCTGCATCATTACCATTTGGATGAAAAGTCATCTGAGAATTTTGAAACATAGACCTGTGACTTGTAGCATCCTGTCTTTGGCCTCTGGACTAATGATTGTCCTACATTTGAAATGTTTGTGTGGATGTTCTGATTTTTTTTTAATGTTTAATATAGTTTGAGGCAGTGGAAGAGAACAACATTTTCCAAGCTTTTTGAAAATAGGATTTGTTGAAAAAAGACCAAACTCCTTCACCTACTAAATGCATATATATGTGTGCATACTGCTGAATTCCTTCGACTGATACTTAGAAAGAATGCCTCTGTTCATTTGCTTTCAAAGATTTCACTGACTGCCAGGGCCTAGAATTTTTCCTTTTATGCTATTACCTAGGAGAACAAAAAAAAAAAGAAAGGTGAGAGAAACTCCAGCTCTGTATGTGACTACTTCTTATGGCAAGCTCTGCAGATACTCAGATTGCACATCAGACAGCAGAGCTGAACAGTTTTGGGACTTCAGCATAATTAGTTATTTGCATCTCCTTATTGATATTTACTTTGTGTGGTAGCTTGGGTGGAGTTGACTAACATGTATGAGAAAGAAATGAACCTGTTAGAGCAAGGAGGAGAAGAAGGGCCATGAAAATGGCCAAAGCGCTGGAACATCTCTCCTCTGGAGACAGACTGAGAGCTGGGATTGTTCAGTCTGGAGAACTCTCCAGGAAGAGCTTGCTGGGGCCTTTCAGTGCTCAAAGGGAGCTTATTAGAAAGACACATGGAAACATTTTAACAAGGTCTGTAGTGGCAGGACAGAGGGAACAGCTTTACACTGGAACAGATTTAGTTGGGTATAAGAAAGGAATCTTTTCCTGTAAGGATGGTGAAGCACTGTCACAGGTTGCTCAGGAAAGCTACGGATGCCCTATCCCTGGAACTGTTCAAGACCAGGTTGGATGAGCCTTTGAACAAGCTAGTCTCATGGAAGGTTCCCTACCCCTGGCAGGAGGATGGACTAAGTGGTCTTTGAATATCCTTTCCAACTCTAACCATGCTATGATTCAGTGAAAATATGAACTGCAAAGAGAGCTGAAATACATGTTTTTAATTATTGCTGCTTGTTTGGGTTGTCTCTGAAGCAGGTTGCAAACACCATAATTAATTGGATTTAAAAAATTAAACGCTTCAGTTGGGCAGCACAGTGGTATGTATGGCACAAACAGGTGGCTGCCTAAGGCAGGGGATTGTTTAAATGTTGTGGACTGAGAGACATCTGCGTAATCAAAACCACAGATTAGTAAGGTCTGGCTGAAAGCGTGAGTCCTCTCAGCCGTAATTTCCTGTCATTAGTACTTCACAAAATTAGTGAGGTGTTTGAAGACAAGAAGTGGCACTGCAGATGTGTTATATTAGACTGCCGTGTATAGCCTGAACCTTGGAGATATTTGTTCTCTATCAGGGAGCTATGAAATCTGACCACACTCAGTGCAACAGCAGACAGCTTCATCCCTGTGGAGTCAGCCTGTAGTCTGTCACAGGGACAGGGACATTGGAGATCCAGACTGACACCAATTAGCACTCCTTGTCAAGATATGAATGTACCCCATGCTTGGGGGGCTTTAGTAGCACTCGTATGACTTAATTGAGCCTGAACTCTTTTCATAAGAGGGCCAAAATCCAATTTTTAAAAGAAAATAACTTATTGATGCCAAGTTCACAAACAATGTCTGTTGGCGTTTTTTTGCCTTAGTGACCTTTGAGAACAATATGCCATTGAAAATTTTATAACTCCCTTCACTTTTTAAATCATTATTGAATCTTGTTGGGTTTGTTCTTTTTTCCAGACTGGAGCAAACGTATTGAGTACAAGCCTGGCTCTGGGAGCATCCCCTTGTTCCCCAGCATTCATCTGGAAACCTGTGATGGCCCAGTGTCCTCCATCCACACCACCATTGAGTTGCAGACCAACTACATCGGCAAGGGCTGTGACCGTGAGACGTACTCCGAGAAATCCCTGCAGAAATTATGTGGTATGATCTGTTTTCAGTTGAGACAATGTTTTCTCCTGATGAAACACCAATTGCCTGTGATCTGTGAGCATGCAGTGCTTGGATTTAGCTCCACAGGTTCATTTGGGATTGTTGCAGTGAATAGGGAGAGAGGGGTGGTGCTTGCCAGGGGATCCATTCCTTTCCATTTGTTTTCACTCCTTTTCAGACTTTCTCCCTTCTATTTCTCTTTTCTCTCCTTCCTCATTCCTCCTGTTTATCTTTTAGTCTTCCCTCTCCTACAGATACTGGTGTGACAGTGTAGTGGGACTTCAGGCATAGATTTACCATCATTGAAAGCCCGCAGTATTTGAAGGGAATTGAATCTCCATGTCGTATTTCAATCTTCCTGACTCAGCTTGCTTTTCTTCTGCTAAATACTGTGCTGGAGTACAAACAAACAGAAAGTAAAAGAATAGTTTGGGCAATTATTTGAGTAAAAAATAATTAAGAAATGTGAATTCCAGAGAAGAATTGTCCTGGTGGAGAAATGTTTCCTAGTTATTTTCTTCCCTTATTGTGGTTTTTGTTAACTTGGTGTAAAGGTAAATACTTGAAGATATTGCTGTACTTTTTCAGACTTTGAGAGTCGTCATAAGGCAAAGCAATGGGCATGTATTAAGCTGTTCAGCTTTTGGCTTTTGAGATCAGCTATCTCTCTTCCTCCTCTAAAATCCTGTTTTATTAGAGTCCTCATGTGAAGCCCTGATGGTGTGGAACTTTGATTCTCTTCTCCTAAATGTGTCTTTCCCTGGCTTCTGTCTGATCTACAGTAGCAACTGTACATTTTTTTTCTCCGTTTAAATGAGTGGATTTTGACTTGGGGTGCTGTGCTGTAGGACTTGCAGTTTCTTTCATACCACACAGATATGCTAAGGTCAATACAGTAACCTTTAAGAAGTAATTTTGTAAATGAGAATTTTCAGCCAGTGTTACTAAATGATGCAAAACGGAGAGCCAAGTCCCAGGGAAAAATAATTTGTGGTTAAGATTGCAAATTATCAGTGGAGATGGGGAAAGTGAGGTAAAGGTGAGTGGGAGTAGTAGCATTGCCATAAAAGCTGAATGTTTTACATTTGAATATTAGTTAAGATTAGAAAAACAGTCACAATTATAATCCTGTATCTTTTTCCAGCTGACTGGGATCCTAGAAAAGCAGATGAGATCCCATCTGCCCGCATTATGCATCTTCATCCTGCTAATGACATTAAATCTGCGGGACCAAGCAAGGCTTGATTTCATACAATACTAATATTTAAATAGAAATAAGTATGTTATACTTAAAACCAAATCCTTTTGCATCCTCTAAGAACCTGTGCTGGCAGCAAAAGGAGCATTGCTTTATCCTGTTACAGGCCTGAACTGTACGTGGCACAGTCGCCCAGAGCAGATCACTGCAAACAGGGCCTAAACCACCAAATTATTATCTTGACGTAAAACCCCAGTAGCAGCTGTACCAACAATATTATCATTTTAAATGTAGGGCTGAAAGTAAGAATCTTTAGCTGGTCTAAAATCCCTTATCTGAAGAAGGTTGTGCAAAGTCTAAGGGGTTCAGTTTGCAGAATGTGGCTCGACTGCCTTACCCGCTACCCTTGAGTAGTAGAAAAGAGAATTGCAAGTCTTCTTCTTTTCTTCTGAACTAACCAGGTGTTTCCCAATACTAGTCCAACTATAATTCATAGTCTGCACCATGTGGAGGCCTAAGCTGGTGAAAGCAGAATGATTAACCCCATTTCAGCAGGTCTGTCCATGCCAGTATAGCAGTTGCAGCAGTCTCTGAGCAGGCGGCACATCCGTAAAGGAACAAAAGAGAAGGCACTTGAGAAAATAGATAGTGTAAAAGTACATGCAAGTGGGGGGGAGAGGGAGGGAATTCTCACTGCTGAAAGAATGATTTCTGTCCAAGTTTTCCATATCTTCATAGAGAGCTGACATGGTAGAAACTTGTAATAGGACTTGGATAAAAAGGTTGTAAGTGACAATGTGCTTTTCATCAGAATTGCATTTAGACTGCCTTGCATTTTGGTATTTAGTATTTATTACCATCCTTAATGCAGAGAGAACACTTATAAAAGCAGGTTAAATTATTTCTGGAAGTGAGTTTTCTTCCAGAAATTACCTTATAGTAACTAATGCCTGGATGATAAAATCCTTTGAAAAGAAAGGAAAGCCTGAATTTTTTCCTGCCAGGGAAGCACTGTGGCATTGCAGAGAGTGCAGAACCGAGGGATGACAGACAGACCTGTGCTGTGTAAAATGTGGGGCCCTGTCCGTGTGTTTAAAGGCCCGGTTTAGAAATCCTGTGCTCGTTTCTTCATTTATCGCTTGGAAATCTGGAGAATGCAGATGCTGAGGACAGTGCATTAAAATTCATTGTTATGTGGTGGGTGATTTAAATCTGGTTTTCAATAGCCCAGTGATTTGCACTCACTTTGACGGTCAGGGTGGGCAGCTTAAATGATTAGATTATGCTTGAGTCATTTTAAAGTCACGAAGTTATTAGTGTTGGGCCTCAAAGCATTTCAGTGGTTTTTTTTCAACTTGTCATCTGACAGTAATAAAACATAAAGACTGTCTAAAAGACAATTTGGACTGCAAAAACATATCCAAAATAAATCAGATTAAAACTGAAAATTGGTTAAGGAGACTAGAATCTGGTGGAAAGATGTGTATGGGGCTGTTTTCTTTCCCTCTGAAGGTAGATAAAATAATGGGATTGCTAATTCTCACATGTGGCAGATGGGAAACTGAAACATGGAAACACTTGAGTATCAGATTCAAGGCCGTGCTCCAGGTTGGATCCTGCCCTCTCTCCTTTATCCTGGGTTGTGTACCTTTGCAGGAGGCTCAAAGGAAATTGTTGATCCGATCCAAAAGTGTCATTTGGGTTTGGTGTTATTGGCTCATTGGCTTCCAGCTGAGCCAGCAGACTGGTCCAATTCAGCAAGTAGCATCACTGTGTGCTTATCCTGGCACAAAGTTTGGAGCCCAGATATGCAGGACTGGGAGAGGAGGTGGGGCCAATTGCATAAATTGCTTCTGAAAACAAACACTTCAGTTTGCAAGGGTTACCTTGAGGGTCTCAGTCCAAAACAGTGCTTGGTCAGTGGCTCCTGCATTATTCTGGAAGCGTTTTAGAAGGAAAGGGCCTCGGCCACTACGTTTTGGAAAAGCACTGATCCGGTGGCATGACAAGAGGGTCCTGGGAACACCTCCAGATACACCCTGTTTGCCTTGCTCCAGGTCTGTCTGTGTACATGGCTGAGCAGCCTGGGACTCTGGCTGGATTTATTGGGATGGAAAAAGCGTGATTTATTCTGGCTAAATCTCCCAGGCACGTAATCCAGTGGGGTTTTGCAGGGCAGGATTTACACACACTATCAGGATGAGATTCCAAACTAACCCGTAAATCTCCATAAAAATATGGGCAAATAAGGTAGAACCTGTTGAGCTCTGTGCTGATTAACCAAATGCTCTTACACAAACCTGACCTTAAGCTGGGAAAATAAAGTAGTTTACCTTGGTACCTTGACAAATCAGTTTAATGAGCAGTTTGGGAGTGTTCCAGGCCAGGTTGGACAGGGCTAGTGGGAGGTGTCCTCCCCATGGCAGAGGGGTTGGAACAAGAGGATCTTTAAGGACCCTTCCAACCCAAACCATTGTATGATTCTGTAAATATGAGAGAATTTAATTTTGGAGTTTCCCTTCAGATTCAGAAATATGTAAACGTCGCTTTATATTGCTGTCACTTCAAAATAGCCTCATTTTACAGTAAAAAAATTTGGAGGTATATTTAAAGATACTCAGTTTCTGAGTGATGTGAATGTTTTCATATCATTACTGTAATACTTTTTTTAAAAAAATACATATGGTACATTTCCACACACTCTTGGCTTAAAATTTTTCACTCCTGCACAGAGTTGGGATCTTTTTTCTCTCCTTAGATGCTGAAGGAGAGAAGAATATCTTAGCAGGTGTTTTTGTTTTGTTTTGGTTTTTTTGTTTTTTTGTTTTTTTTAATGCAGTCATGATTCGTTCACCATATTCTTACTTGACAAAGCATCAATAGGAATACAAAGACTGTGCTTTTTACTCTTAGAATCGTATTTTCTGCTAAATGCTGTCTTTCCCCAGTGAGGTAAATGCTCTGGGTAGCTCCCTACATGGTTTTAATAGTCCCTGACAGTAGTTAAGCTGTAAGAAAACACAGAGCTGTAGAGAACTGTACTATTTTATCAGGGCTTGGCACCACAGTGTTTTCCATCTCTGTCTATCATTAGACAAGAACACAGGGAGTTACAACCACCCAGTACATGCCAGAAACCAGCCTTAAAATGGTATTATCTGTTTTAGGGTGAATACTCCTCATGTTCATATCAACATTATTGTAAATATCTATGGCTGTCTACTGGAAATTGTGACTTGTCCTACTTTTATCCCCACTGTATTTTACAGCACACCTACATTTATCTTCATGCTGCCAGCAAGGGAAGTTTTGTAAAAAAAATTTGTTTTTAGTCTTAGAAGTTCCTGAAATAACTGAAGAAATATCATTAATGAATTATAGAAAATAATGAACATTTCCAAGAAAGATAACTGTGTAATATTTTCTGTAATTTTCTGTGCAATACATTTAATCTAGAAAACTCTTGCTGGTTAACAATGGTTGATATTTTATGTTTATGTGATTTGGCATGGAAGCTGATAGGACCATTTGGGTAGTAGAAATAATCTAAAGAGTGGGAATCAGAACCCTGGCCTATATTACATTAATCTTCACAGCTTTTTCATTAGACTCACATCCTGTTCCTTATTATATGTAATTTGCAGGAGCTTCCTCTGGTGCCATTGACCTGTTACCATCTCCCAGTGCAACAACTAACTGGACAGCTGGGCTTCTCATGGATAGCAATGACATCATTTTTAAATTTGATGGAAAGCAAGGAGCCAAAATCCCAGACGGAATTGTCCCAAAAAATTTAACTGATCAATTCACCATCACTCTGTGGATGAAACATGGACCTAGTCCAGGACTAAGAGCTGAGAAAGAGACTATTCTCTGCAACTCTGACAAGACAGGTGAGTCTAGGTATTGAAAAAATATTATGCAATGGGAATATCAATGTTAGTAGAGTGTTCCCATCTCTCCTCATTTAACTTGGTCTGAGAAAAACCTACAAGGATCATCAGGTCCATCTCTTAACCCCAGACAGGACCATCCCCAAGAGTCACACTATGACCCTGAGAGTGTCATCCAAACACTTCTTGAGCTGTGTCAGGCTTGGTCTGCTGTGCCCACTGCCCTGGGGAGCCTGTTCACTGCCTACCACCCTCTGGGGAAAGAACCTTTTTTCCAATATCCAACCCAAACCTCTCCTGACCCAACTTCAGGCCATTCCCTGGGTCCTGTCCCTGCCTCCCACAGAGCAGAAATCAGTGCCTGCCACTCCTGAGGAAGCTGTAATGCAATGAGGTCTCACCTCAGTCTCTTCTTCTCCAGGTGAACACACCATGTGCCCTCAGCTGCTCCTGGCATCCCCTCAAGGGCCTTTGCCATCTCTGTTGCCCTCCTTTGGACATGGCTTAATATTTTATAGGAGTATGAGTTAGGTCTTTTGATGTGGTTTTATATTTGGCTGGGCTTTGTCTTTTCCTTTGTATGTCCCTTTCAAACACATTCCCCCAAGCAGAGGTGGTGGTTGAGGTCACTGAGGGTGTGGGTCCCTCCTTTCAGAGATGAACAGACACCACTACGCTCTGTACGTGCACAACTGCCGGCTCGTGTTTCTGCTACGCAAGGACTTCGACCAGGCCGACACCTTCCGCCCCGCCGAGTTCCACTGGAAGCTGGACCAGGTACCCTGCTCTTCTCTTCCCTGTAACCCCCTCTCCCAGGCAAGGACAAGAGCCCCAGGCCCATCACAGCTGCCTTGGTTGCAGCTTGTAACTCTTATGACTCTAATTGGGATCCACGTGAAAAGATAAGTGAGTTAACTTGGGTGAGTCATTTTAGACAGTAGGGTTTTTGAGTCATTTTGAATGGTAAGTAGGGCTTTATATCCTTTGGTGATGGATAGAGATGTGACATTGCATACAGTGCCCTAAAAGTGTTCCATTTATCATTTTTTTAAAAATCTGCTTTATCAGCATGATGGGCGTGATGGAAACCGTTTCAGTAAGGAGTATGCTGACACACAGGCATTTGTAATGTAGTGTAAAGCCAAGCTGCAGTCTCTTTCTTTCATCTGCTGTGCTGATGAAATGTCTCCTTATTATTAAGAGTATATCACTAGAAAATTATTACTAAATAGATAAGAGTTGCCTTTCATGGTTTTATTAATTCTAGGCAGGATAAGGATCATTTAGATTAAAGACAGACTTCAGCAAAGCAGTGTTTTCTTGAAGCAAGTTTTTTTCATCTCTCTGTGTTCAAACTATGATATTGAAGATGTAGATAGAAGAATGTTTACTTTTCTAATTCAACTTCTAAATATATATAAAAATATGATCTTTCTCGTGATTATCAGATGAGTGTGGTAAGAAAGCATGTGATGATCATAGCACTTGCTTTGCATTTACACTGGCCAGTCTGAATCACTTTCTGCTGTACTCAATAGGAAATCTTACAGTATCTGAAAGCAAATTTACAATAAATCATATTGAAGATTGCAAGTCAGGAGAAAGTGATGCCACCTCAGATAATGCTGTTCTGAGTACAGAAAATGGATTTCTGTTTCTCAACTCTATGCTAAGCATATAAATTAATGGTTATGCAAAGTTTGTGTGAAGTAGGTGTGAAGTAGTTAGGTCACACGAACTGAGTGCAGTTAGCTTTTATAACTTTACAGTGAGAAAAGACCAATGTCCTCTCAGTAAATGAAATTTTTGTGTAGCTCTTCTATGTTGGCCATGAACCTTCCTGACTTCTACTGAAAACTCCTACACGATGGACACTACAGATAGAAAAGATTTTTTTTTTTAGGTCACACGATTAACTTCCTTTCATTCAGCTACTGTCAATTGATTTCCACAGTATATTTTCTAGCTGAAAAAGAAAGTAAGATTAAAGTATAAATAAAGTTTTTTATAGGTTGTGTGACTAGACTTCCATGAAGATAAATTTGTATTGTCATGGTGATACTGTTGTAAGTTTTGTCATGGAGGGACCTCATAAAGATTGCTTCTTTATCTCTTCTCCATGCTCCATCTGGCCTATATGGTAAATGACAAAAAACTGAAAATAAAACATACATGAATAATGGGCTGGTAAGGAATTTGCATGGTTTTGAAGACAAGGCAGTCAGAAGTTTTCACTTCAAAGTAGTAAAATTATGCCAGCTTCTAACTATATACCCAGAGTCATCTACCTAAGAAAACACAGGATATTTTAAAACCACATCAACAAGCAAGTTATGATCCACTTAATATGAAAAGAAGCTTGGCTAGACTTAAAAAGGTAGTTTAAAGTGCTCTAGGCACTCAAGAGTGTGACACTGACAGTTGTTTCTTTGCATGCTTAGATATTGAAATACCTCTGGAAAGCTCACCTTCAGGACAGGTCATTCTGTAGTGACATGTCCTGATTCCCTGTTGTTGTTTTGTTTTTTTTTTTAAGAAAAGCCTGGGAATTGGGCTGTACCCAAGTGCTGTCCATGTTCTGCCCACCTGCACTGCACTACAGGCTTTGCATGTATGACTCTGAAAGACAATTCAAAGGTTGGCACCCAGCAGAGCCACGGTGCAGGAAAATGTGGCAGAGCACTTTATTGCTGAGATCACTTGGCAAGTGTGACAACAACCCATGGCCTGTTTTTGCTGAGAGGAATCCGATGACCTTGGAATAGGGTGAAGCATGAACCAGTGAAATCATTTATCATTCGTGCTGCAGAACAGTAAAATTTATGACACCAGCTGCTTTGGGCTCTGTCTCCTGCACAGGCCTGCTCACTGTTTCCTGGCACTGACCAAGGATGTGAGCTTATTGTCATTCCAAGCTGAATTTAGTTTTCCACCTCTTGTTTCTGTGGTGGGTGTGTGTGGCACACAGCTTGGCTGCAGGCTCATTCCTGGCTCAGTACAAGGATCCATGTAACATTTATGCACTTACACCTGAGCAGGGCATCTGAAGCCTCATGGTACCACAGGGCTATCATAATAGTCTTGCATAATAGTCTTCACATAGACTGCCTAGTTATCTCTGGGAAGATTCTGTCTTTAAGTTAGTTCATAAACCTAAGGATTTATTTCCATTATGGCTTCCAGTGCATTTAGCCCTGTTTGCTCCGTTAGACTGAGTGGCCTTTGGGAGGTGGATTTTTCACTTTCTGTGCTGAGGATGCACAACCTGAGTGTGCCATAACCCTGGGTACACGTACCTTTAGTAGGGACCTGCTGGCACAGGAGTATGTCTCCAAAAGGTGCTGACAATCAGAGGTAAGAGAGTCTACTGAAGGTATCTTTGTTAATTATAAGAAAGATGAGGGGAAAAATTTATATAGTTTCGGGTTTTCTCCACTTTTCCTTTTTTTTTTAAATTAATCTTAGTTATGAGATAATCCATTAGCAGTAATGTGGGAGAAAAGGTATGGAAAGAACTGTGTTAAAGAAAAAGTCAGGTCTGTAATGCTGGCTAATAAAAACTATGGTTTTCCCCAAAAACTGCAATAGATGTCTAAGTAGATGTGAGTCTTTCCCTTTTATTCCAATTTCCTTGGAAGTGCAGGTGTTTCCTTTGTTTCAGTATCATGACCTTCTTCTTGAGTTTCCCATGCAAAAGTTTGAATTGAATACCATGATGTGTTTGTCAACTTCTTTTTGTCATTTCTTATCTCATCTTTAAGCATTAGACACTTTTTAGATGTGAGAGCTTATTACAAAAAGTTTTATTACCAAAGTCAGTAAAGGGCACCTAAATCATTACCTAATTGTCTCAACTGGATAGAAATGTAGATGTGGTGTTAATTGGCCCCAAGTATACATTAGGGCCATCTAAGAATAACATATAAAAACTATTTCTTTGAAATTCTTGGAAAGCTGGGAACAGAGTCAAAATAATAGTTTGGATAATGAACCAAGGCATTCAAGCATTTGGTGACAGTGGAAAACATAACATTATATAGGACAATGCACAGTGTATTTCACACTGTTCATCACAGAGATTACCTTTTTCATACAAATATGAGGACAGTCAGGCCAAAAGATATTTTTTCTTTCCCTAAATCAACAGAAGAGGAATATTTTTTTTTCATTTTTTTTTTACTAGTGGAAAAAGGTATTTGAGCTAGGAATTAACAATTTTTTCAGGTACTTACTTCTATTCACAATGGAAAATTATTTTCAGGATGTTATCACCCTCAAAATAGTCTTTGAGCCCATAGGCAAAATTGGTATTGATCCCATTAAAAAACAGAGAATGCACTGCATGATCTGGAGTCATTCTAAGTCAGCAAGGAAGAGATAAACATGCAGAAAGTTACTGTTTCTTTTCTAAGATTAAATAAATTACTTTGAATAATCCAAAATAAACCTGTGGTGCTTTTCATTGTGGAAAAACCTCAAACAATCACTTGTAAGACAGGAGAGAGAGAAAGAGGTTGAGATAAATCTGAATATTCTGCAGTGTGTGTGGGCACAGAGGTGCTGAAGGGCCCCCATTGGCATTGCAGCACTTGGCTGGCCACACAAACACAGTGGGGTCTTCTCCCTGCCCAAAACAGCCCTGTCCTTCATCCCCAGGGCAAGGGCTTCAGAGAGGAGGAACTGACTTGTGAGGAAATCTGTGTAAAAGTAAAGTGAAATTGAGTGGAGATGGTGATTTTTTTTTAATAATAAAATTAGCTCTTTCCATTGAATAGCAGCACTTTTATGGGTGACAGTTGTTCTTGTATGCTGGATTTTTTAGATACCAGTGCATTAGTGTTTATCTAGTTTGGGGAAGACCACCATTGACATCATGGAAACTCTAAGTGGCCTCCTTCTCAGAGAGAAAATGAGTGAATATTTGGGGAAAGTACACAGTATTCTCAGTCCCAGAGGGTTAAAGGTTCACAGAGAAGACAGGATGGTGCAAGTTTCCATCATCTCTGTGCACAAAATTTCCCCTCCAGATAAAAGACCTCTGGCTTGTCAGTCCCATACTTTTCAACACGATGCTCTCATGAAAGTTAACATTTATTTTATGATGTAGTTCAGTTGTTTACTTTTACTTGAAGCTTAAAGGCTTTCTTGTGCTCTTAATCACTTATTGTACAAGTTGCCATGCAGACCTGCACTGCTTTATGCTAAAACTACAGAAAGAAATCAGATGTTTTCCTACAGAGCCGGTAAGGGAGATGATAAATGAATCACACTAATCCTACAACAGAGATGAAATAATTCCAGAACTTAAAAAGTCTTTGCAGCTTCCATGGCACCTCAAGTGTGTAACATTACAGCCCTGTCTCTTCTGACACAGTTTATTACCAGTTTCCTCTTTAAATGCTATTTTGACAAATTTTTATTCAAGCACCCTGCTTCCAAACAGTTTTTTGGTAGCACAAGGATGAGTCATCAGTGCTGATAAATGCCAAAAGTACTCTTTGAGATCCCAGCTGAAAGAAGCTTATTAAATATATGTTTTAATGCCACTGCTGCATTTACTACTAATAACAAAATCCTGACAAAGCACTCCCAGTGGCTTTCCAGAACTTGCTTTATGACATACAGAAGGTCCTTTGGACCAGCTCTGAAGTGTTGCCTACAAATTGATCTGGGTTTGTGCCTTTCTGATTTCTGCAGTCCAGCCCAGTGTGAAATGCACTGACTGTGCTTCTGTAAAACTTCTGTGACCCTTAATCAGCACCCAAGCTGAGTTCTTTTTAATTTCTGTATTTGTATTTGCTTGAAATTATTGGTAGACGTTTCTGTGTATTTATATTCTGTGTTTTGCAATTTTCTCAACTTTTTGACCATAGCAGATTTATTACAATGGTATTGGATTTTCAAACCTGTTGGTGCTGACCTGCTGTTCCCAAAGAGTTAAAATGAGTGAGGACAATTCTCCTGAAAATGATACCTATTATCTGTTGTCCTTTGGCTCTTGCATGAGAAACTGTTCACATGTGGTTAGGTTGTTACCAAGGGAAATTAGAACTCTTGCAACCACTAAGCCCCTAAGACATCTTTTTTTTATTTTTGTTTTAATCAAATCAGAAGATAATTTAAAAAAAAAAAAAAGGACATTCTGCATAGAATAAAAGGATTTTAAAACTGGGTATAGCACCAGGAGATAATAACAAGTATAGCACTCTAAGCATATTGTGGGAAGGTCCCCAAAATTTTAGTTTCTTGGGGAATATCTCGACAGGGAGTTGTTAACATGCCTAAACAAGCCAGGTTAAAGTCTCTGTTAACTTGCCCTGCTCCTACAGTACTCTGGGAACTCTAGAACTGTAAAGCTTAGAACTGAAATTGCCTATCAAGCTGCAATGTGAATAGTCATATTTCCTTTTTTATTTTTTGGCTATTTCCAATATTTATATTTTGACCTGTCACTGATTTATCACTTATGCCACCAGAGTTTGTGCAAAACATGCAAAAACTGTTTGGAAAATGTTGCTGAGGAGCCAGATCTGTTATTTGGGCAATTTCCTGGGGCATCTCTGTCTTTGAAGAAAAGCGGGTTGGCTTTGGAGCATTCAGGTGATGGTGAAAGCATTTCACTAAGGTAGGACCTTTATCCTTCCAAATTCAGGTTAAGAGAAGAAGAGGCTGTGCTATCAGTAAATATAAATTCATTTATGTGCATGAGCTGTTTATTCCAGCTTTGGAGCTTTCTGGATGTCCTCAGTTCAGGAATAAAGTATGGTGTTTTTCCATTGATTTTCTTTCAACATCTGGTTCGTCTCTTGGCAGTGTCAAAGCCTAGAAAGGCATGTGTTTAAGCACATGATGAAAAATTATGTAAAAATGCAAAACTTAGCAGCTTTTCTAGTTATACAGTTAAAAAATAAACACAGGGTTCTGCCTAACTGTAGTGATCAGATGTTACTGAACTGACATGTTTGCTTGATGCAATTTCATGACAAGAAAGGTGGATTATAAGAGAATAATTTCACCATGAATGAACTGTGGATCTAATTTTCTAAGACACGTGGAAGTTACAGCATGGCAGCACAAAGACATGCTGCAGCTCCAGTACATGAGGGGGGTTTTCAGGTGCTTTTATCTGTCAGTGTGACGAAGCAGTTTCATTATTTAAAGTTGTAATTATGCCATCCATAGTTTTGAAGCCCATTGTGAAAATCAGTATTACACATTTGAAGTTTCAAAGCTAGTAAAGCAGCTCACAGCCTGCATGCAGATTAGTTTGCAAACTCTTCCACCGTTGTCACAACGTCTGTTATATAGAAAAGTTCTTATTTCAAAGATTTTTTTTTTCCCCCTAATGCAGTTATTTACTTGCACCCAGTAAGAGTAGAACAAGAAATCCTCCTTGCAGGAAGGCTGGCTCTGACAGCCCAGGGTCTGATGAAGCTCCTCACTAATTATTGCAGCTCATTAGGCCACAGAGAAGGCAGCAGGTTGTTCTGCCCAGCTGGGGCTGGGCAAAGGACACCCCAGGGCGTGTGTTTCTCTGAGGGCAGTGGAGTTGATTCTTACGAAGCAGAGGTTGGTGAACAGTAGGACATCACATGGTCTTACGGGGATAACTTTTCTGGCCAATATCCAAAGCAGAGTTAAGGGCAAGAGGAAGTCATTTGCCCAGCTCAGGAGCAGGTTCTGGCTGGAGAAGAGCATGATATCAGTGATGGCAAGTTCTGGCAAATGCAATGAAGTGGTCGAGCACATTATGGTCAGATCCCAGTGAGCTCAGTCTGCCCTGCTCAGAAAACTGACTGGAAAGCTTCCTTTTGCATTGTTGTCCATAAATCCAACTTGTTACTAGACCAGGAAAGCAAAGATTACAGAACTCAAATTCTTTGCTACTGAAATTTCCATTAAAAGGGAAGTAGAACTTGATCCATTAATCGTTACTTTGTCTACCCACTAAATTTTGTTTTCTAATATTTATTATCCAAATTGTAGTGGATGTCCATGGGCATCCTTAGCAGACAGGGAGATGGACTTATATGTAATCTTAAAATTCCTTCCAGCGTTATGTATGTCTCTCTAAGTAATGCCTAATATTCTAAAAATATATTATTATGGTTGCTAATAGTTTAATAAAGTTTATAGCAGTACTTTGTTATGTGAGAGTAACCATATAAATAACTCCACACCCAAGACAGTAGGAGCCATTTAGCTGTAGTATGGATTTGTCAGTTTTCACCATGCCAGCTCCATAGATCATCCAAATCAATATTCTTATTTGCAGAACTCCTGGGAGGTATTAGGAATGGCTGTGGTGGGTAAACCAAATGTTTGATTTACATGATTTTGATGAAAGATCAATTTTACTTTTCATAACGAGCTCTACTTTTTTAAAATGTATTGACTGTCTTAAGACATAGATTTAAAAAACACTTCCTGAATTCAGCAGACTTTCAGAAGAATTGATATCTGTTGGCCATACTGAACTTTTCTGATATTGGTGTGGTTATTTGCTGCAGAAAGTAAAGAATTCCTGGGGGCTGCATTAAGTGCCTTCAGAGCTCTTAAGCCAGTGTTTCCACTGGGTGAATCTGTGCTGTTCTCAGCTGCTCTTGCACTGGCTGGGAATCTAAACCTTTGCTTTCTTACCAAATTCGTATTCACTCTCTAACAGTAAAGGGAACTTCAGCAGTTTAAAATAAGGTCTTTTAAATAAGATCAGGATATCTGTGCAGGTTTTTAGTGTAATGCCACCAATTAAAAATGCAGTCTTCAAGTTGTACTTGGAGCCATGAGGTTTGCAAGAGCTGAGATTGCTTCAAAATTTAACATTTACCATTATCTCAGCCCTGATTAGGTTACAAATAATTGTGAATCCATTTATAGTTTTGCAGTAGTATTAGTTCTGGCTAGAAAATGGAAATCTTAATGAATAATTCCATGTCTTAAAAGCATTTTTCTCTTTAGTCAAATATTCTTTGTAAGCAGGAAATTAACCCTACAGAACAGAAGCCTCCTCGAGAGGAAGAAGAAGGATCCTCACCTGAATTTTCCATTTTCAAATGAAAGTCTAAGTGTAACTTTAATGTCAGAAATTGCAACTTTATTGAATCATAATTTCAGGAGAGTCCTTGACATTCTTTGGTATTATTATTGATAGATGTGATGGTTTTTAGTTTTAGGGTTCTTTAGTATTTGCATATTCAGGTCATAACAATCCTCCACCAGCGAGTAAATTTCCCCAAAGAAACATCCCTATGACCCAGATGTTGCACAAAGTTCTCACAGTGTGTTTTAGCATACCTTCCAAATGTAAAATATCCTCACAGCAGCCAGTTAAGTTCCTATCCTAATTTACTCAAGCCTGCTCAAAGAGACAAAAAGCTGCAGACTGATATTTCACAGATTTTCCTACTCTGTGCTGGTGTTCTTGCAAATGGACAATTAATGGATTCAAGACACTCAGGAGTTGTACTTCATTTTTTCAAGCGGTTAGTCAGAGTCCAGGGGTTTGCTAAGTTATTTTCCAGGCTTACAATGGCTCTTTTATTACCAATTCAGTCTTTTCCCTTTCAATTTGTTTATTCCAATTAACCTGTGGACTCGGATTTGTTCAGAGTAATTTACTGCTGTTGTTGTAATTGGATGCATGGCCTGCATGGCAGTATTTATTCTTCCATAAGTGGCCTCACACTCTCTCTGAGGAATCTCTGCTGACATCCCTGAGTTTGGCTGCACTCCCCAGTGAGGATTTGCTGTCCTGCTCCAGGGCCAGCACAGAGACCCTGATTTCAAACTCAGTCTTCATTTTCCATATGCTGGGTATTTAACCAAATGTGGCTGATTTAACAAAGATTCTTGCAGTAATGAGTAACGTACCAGCCCGTGCTCAGCTGAAGTCAACACAAGTGGGATCACAGCTAAGGGTGTTACAGTTCAACCAGAATATTCTGTTATTAATCTATTACAGTTCAACCACAATATTCTGTTACTAATCTGACTCTGGTGTGTGTTCAATGGAAGACCATTCTGTTTTGTGTGCAGAGGTGACAGCAAAGTCCAGTTGCCTCCAGGTATCTGCTATAGGGGACCTTGCACAATGTCAGACTTGGGTTTCCTGCAGGTCTGTTCTTCCTTTCTTTCACTGTCATTAGTTCAGTGGAGTAATTGTGTTTTGATTTCAGAAACACACAGCCCTGAGCTGGATACAACTCACCTCTGGACTAATTTTAACTATTTCAGCAGTTACAGTGGTTTCATGACACGTAAGACTTCCATATTAATTGGTTTGGATTTATTAGCATATACTTAAGGGGAGCACATTGTCCTTTTGTCCTCAATATTCAGACTTTTTTTTTTCTTCAAAAAAAGTTATTTACAGTTTTGAAAACAAACACCTGAACTGTTTGACAAAACTAAATGGTGTATTTTTCAGTGTTCTTTCTTTTTTCTCCCTAAAGAACCTCTCATCCCATTGCTAGCAACAGTAATTTCATTTTAAGGATAAGTCTGCAATCCAGCAGCCCTTTTCCATCAGCAAAACAAAGCTTCACAGGGAAAATTCTAGCCAGCTCACCTGTGAATAAATGTTTGAACCTTGAAATAATTACTTTAATGAGATCCATAAAACTTTAAGGGTTTGTGCAACACTGATATTGAAATTTTCTTCGCACAGTCTATTTGTTTCATGTCCCTAATGCCCACCCAGGACTATTCTGGGATGCAAACCTTCAGTGATGACTTGTTTCCTCCCATAAGAACATTAAGAATGTGATCATGATTAGTACTGAAAGCAAGCTATATATTGACTAAATAACAACATTCTCAGGCAAAGTCACAAATACAGCTGATAACTAATTACCTCAGTGTAGTATATAACATATAATCAGCCTGTCTGCAAAATGCCAACTATGTAATTAAAGTCCCAGTTTCACCAAAGAGACTGCATAATATTTGGGTTGTATAATTTCCTGACTTATCCCTGAGTATAAATACAGAAACGTGGATACCCAACCATTCTTCACAGAAATATTAAGTTAACCAAATACATCTCACTGCCACCTTTTAGCTGCACTAAAACCAAAATATCCTTTGGGTTTTTCTGCATTATGTCCTAATTGCCTGCTGGAACTAAAGTGAATCCCATACTAATCTGAGTGGAGAAGGAGCATCTGTTTGTGATGTGTCTTTCTGCTGCTGTGGGTCCTTCCACCCCAGCGTGCAGCACTATTCAAATCTTGTAGTGGTGGGCTCCATGGGATTCACCCCAAGTGATTCTCTGGAGATGTCCTCTCCATTGAATGGGAGAGCAGGAGTTCTTTCATCTCTGATTTGCACTGTGCACTTTCAACACAGCAAATATCTTTCAAGCAAATCCCCCTTCCCAAAACATGGAGATTGTGAAAGGGTCTTTAATACCTGTGTCAGCTCTGCCTTCCTTTGCTGAGTACTTTTAAAGCAACCCTTGCAAGTAGGATGAACACTTCCTTCAGAGATAGGAAGCCTTTGAAGAGGGTTTTCCAGGTGATGGAAAGCCTTCAAAGAGCCAGCAGTACCACTGGCTAAAGGAGAGCTCTCCAGTCCAGGAGAGTATTCAGGTGGGTTTTCTTCTGTGTGCAGACTAACTGGGAGTCTTGGTATTTTCCAGATGGTAGGTGAGAACTGAGGTATCAAGTTATTTATTTTATTTATTTATTTAATGGATTAACAGCAGCACACAACTCTTCTTGCGGGATTTGAATCCGTAAGGGCAGTCTGGTCCTGTGGTCTAACAAGGTGAGTGATGTGTGTGGGTGGGAACGTGGGAGAGGGAAGTGACAGGAGATCTCTTCAGAGCATGTTTTCAGAGCTGAGCACAAGTGTTCTCACTCAAAAGCAAACAAGCCCCAACTAGCCTGTTTTCCTTGTCTCTGGGGTCAAGTTTGCATTAATCACACTGTCCTGTACCATCATAACATCCCCAGAAGTGAGTGAACCAAGCACTGTATTTGTTCAGACACCAGCAGCAAGGGAAGGGTGGATCAGCCCACTCTGAACACTGACAACCTTCTTTTTCTTAGTGCAACTTCCCTGTGCTCAGAGAGGAAAAACCACTCCTTTCCTGACCACCCTTCAGGAGTGTGGCCAGGTTTCTCAGTTGTTTGAACTCAGTCCTGAGAGCAAAAGGACTCCAGATGAGAGTACTGTAACCTTTAACATTAGTATTTCATTAGTATTAGCACTTCCTTGGTTTTCTAGCAAATAATATGTGTTTCAGGAGGCTGGTTGGGTGGGTATTTCATTTAGTTTTTGGCCACAATTCCATTTGCAGACTGAGCCTGCAAAAGAGTGAAAAAGTGCATTGCAAATCTCTTAATAGAAGTACCTAAGAGGCAGAATCCCTGTATGCATCATCTGAGAAGGAGGCAGATCCAAGAGATCAGAGAAAGTGATTTAAATTCCAGAGAAGATTCAAAGATGAATGATGAGGCCTCATGAGTGAAATAAAGTAAAATTCTACATATGCTGCCTTGAAGCAGCAACAAACTCACAGACCAAAAGCTCATTTCAACTATCTTTGAAGACAGTTTGTTCAAAAGCCCACACTACTTCTCAATTTTGGAAAGGGCATTAATAATGCAAGAATGTCAGACTATCACAGGTTGGGCCTCAACATTGTCCCTAACTTCCCAGTGACGTGCTCATGGACACGATGTGTACTCTTTGGAAATAAAGCAGTTTCATACTTTGTAAAAGCATTAATAGTCAAAATTTAAAAATTTAACTTACAACTTTGATTAAATAATATCAATCAGGTATCAGGCCTCAGACTATGAAACAAATGAGGTATTTGGGCTCTTTTAGTTAGGTGGGAAGTCAGAATATCTGATGCTTTTCCTATTTTTCCCTTGATATTACTCTTATTTTTGAAGTGGTAAATGTGTTCTGTTTGTGACTAATTCTCAAAGACTATCTCCCAAAGCCTTTGCATTTTTTAGTCTCTGATCATATATATAGACATCTGGATATATAACTTTTATAGTAGTTTCTGTAATGTAAAGAGGTATTTAATAGAAAATGTATAATGACAAATCAGAGTGTAGATCAATATCTGGCATAGAAAGGAAATAATCATAGAAGCCCTTTAAATTAGGGGTCAGGAAATTAAGCTTGTAATGTTTTTTCTGGCTAAGATTTTGGTTGTATTCTTTATTCCTCAGATTCAGGGAGATAATGGTTGATGGAACTTGACCTTAAAAAATGTTCCCATGTTTCATTATTAGGTAGAAAGTGCATTCATCTCAGAATATTGATCACTCTTTCCATTTAGAAAGAAGCAGTTTTCCACCCTGATAAGACCAAGGAAATATTTTATTGAGCCTGACAAGCTGCAGCATTCATGGTAGGAGGCATAATGCCTCTTTCTTACTTTTCTTTTCCCTGCTCTCCTCAGCAGTAGATTCCCCAGGGCAAATCTAAGCTGGCAGTGGCCATTCTGAATTTCCAAAGCAAACTCCTTTGCATTATCCATAATAGTTTCATTTATTCTTTTATGTATGCAGGTAACTCAGTCGTGGAATGTTGGTATGGGCTGCAAACAAATAGCAATAACCATCATGTTAAGTGAGAGCCAAAGACCATCAGTGTAACCTTTCCATTTCAAAGGGAAGATTGGGAAGCAGTGGGTGTATTAAGTATCCCAGTTTTGGTCTGGCTGCTAAAAAGATATGAATGGGTGGGATAATGTCTTGAATAAAATTGACAAAGGGCATAATTAAAGTTCCCACATTAATAGAACTGGGATCTTATAACAATTTCTGTCCATAAATATGACATATGCAGGAACTGATCACATGTTAATCTTTGTTTTAAAAAACACATGGGGTGCTTTTCTAGATCATCATCTGGCTTTGGTAATAGAGGGGCTACCACTGGCCAAATATCCATTTACAAAGAGGAATTTTTCTTGTGCCAATACTGATTTTTCAAGTGAATATAGAAGTTTTTGAATGATTATAAAAGAGTAAAAGGAAAGCTGATGGTTTATTTGGAAACAGCATGTGATTAGCATTCCTTGTTGTTTTAGCATTATTTAAGCACTTGTTAAAATTAGTTTTCAACTAGTTAAAATTAGTTTAGTAGCTTGTATTACTTGCTGATGTGATGAAGGTGGTGATTGTAGAGCACAGACTAACAGGGTAGCAATGAGTTTGGTGGGTCCTGTACCTGTAGTTTCATTCTGTATTACTGGCTTTGCACGAAGTAGCCAATAGCAAATAATGTGAATGAGATTTAAAATTTGAGTACAAATCCCTTTCATACATTGCTTGGTGTTTTTAATACAGATTTAGGAGGCTTAGTAACAACCTTTTCATTACACAACATCTCAAATGAGTTCTCATTCTCCTAAATGTAGTGGCACCCATTTGTGTATTTTCTCACTAAATATAAAAAATATCTGTTTCTGTAAGATATTTGCCAAAACTCCCTCCGTGTATGTATTTCTGTATTTTTCAGCAGGGTTTGCAGAGGAAATGGCATGTGTTCCACTCCGCCAGTGTATAGTTAGGTCTGTGCAACACTTTTAGAGTTGCTGTGCAGTGGTGGATTGACCTCAGCCTTCCCTAACCTGCAGCGTTGTGTGCGTTTTCCCAGCAGGAATGCTGCCAGTATGGGAGTGTCACACTTTAGCTATCTTTTGGCATTTGACTAAGACATGTCTAGTTTGAAAAACTGTGATAATCTTTCTATCAGGAGTGAGAAGCTGGAAGGCTCCTTGTGATTGTTAGGACTGCACGTGGTGCACTCTGATAATGCAGGGCTGACTTTTTTTCCCAATTTGCTGAATTGTGATGGGAAAATCTTATAATTGTTTCATGCTGTCTACAGCTCTGTTAACTCAGAAGCTGAACTTTTCTCATTGTCTAATGAATGTAAACAGATGGTAAATGCATTTCGTTTCCAGTTGTGCTGTGGGCTTGGTTTCAAGAGGTGACAGACATCGAGTTGGGCTCTCTGCAGCCTGGCTGAAGACACAAAGTTTGTTTGACCTCCAGTTTCTTGTCACTAAACAAGCTTTTAAAGATTTTTCTGTGGATGAACGCTGAGGAGACTATCAGTCTCTTTGAAAGTCTTTGTTGACTTTAATAGGGAATTTAGCTACTTATTTTAAGAAGAGGAGACACGCTTAAAATGCACAGTCAACTTCAACACCTAAATTAGGCAAAAGAAATCTTTACCTCTTCCTCTGGCCCCAGGTGGCTTGTGGACTGTATACTTATTTTTAAAATCCAGAAAGACATGAGAGAAGGAGCTATGAAGCATATGGGTCAAAAGCAGCATCTCTCAATCAAAGAGATCAGAGAATTGGTCACAGTTGATTATGGTTAGTTGAGTATGGAAAGCTAAGCAGGATTTGCCTGCTGTAGGTGTGGGCAGTGTGGGGTTTATCTCATATATATGTATAGATATATATAGTTTAATCACCCTTTCATTCCATGCTACTCTGTTGATTAATGAATGTGCAATTCAAAAATAATCATCTGAGTATTCTTAAAGAAAAATCAGTGAGGATGGAGGATTTTAAGAGATTCCGTGAACTCACGCTATGTTTACAAATTTGGAGTGACTCTTTTGAGATCCGTGAAAGTTCTGTGAGATCAGGAACATCAGGCATGAACCCCTCATTTTACTGTGGGTTCTTTAGTTTTATGCCAGATTGTTTTATTTTGTTTTGGGAACATCTTATGAGTAGAATGCTCATGGAAATGCATTTATGGAAGAGGTGGGTTTGTTCTGATGAGGATTTTTAAATTTTTAGCCACTGCTAAAGGATTATTTTAAAAATGCGAAGGAGAAAGTCCAATGAAAATGAGTTTTTTGGTGTATAATGAACATTCTCTGATACCTAATGAACCCTTCTTCCTTAAGAGGGCTGAACCCCAAAGTTACCTAATATTCCTTTGGGATCATTAGTCCTGACAGTTGAACTACTAAGTGCTGTTTGACCTTACATCAGGGTACTTTTCTGCCTTTTGTTAATTCATGATTGATTAGTGTTAATTAATAGGGGAAAAGAAGGGAATTTAAAAAAAAAGAAAAAAGGGAAATAACACTGCCAGTATGAGCTTCTGCTCAGTAATGCTCCCTGTTACATGTAGTGAGTATTTTAATAGCAAAGAGCAGCTAAAATAAGTGTATTTATATGAGGTAGAGAGAGAAAGAGATTAATGGCCAAGAAAAATTGCCTTACTGGTGAAGAATAATCAACATGTTACTTCCTAATCTCATGAGTGTTTCTTTATGAGATCATTATAATAGTTCATACAAATTATATTACCTACCAAGACTTTGTTATTAGTTAGCTCAAGCAATTTCAATAGTAATTTTATGTACAGTTAAAAGCTATCAGTTTTCATTAGCTGTGTATCACCTCAACAGTTTAGTTTCAATTTCAGTCCAACTCAGTTATTAAATACTGAGTTTCTGAAAACTTTGTATTTACCTTTGTATGCTCTGATAGTTTCTCTTTTTTTTTTAAATAGTTTTTAAATCAGTTTGTTCTGATACAAGCTGTGAACGTACCCTGAAGTATTTACAAGCAGAATAGAAGATTTCCCACTGGTAGAATACTTCAAATTGGTCTAAGAAAAGACTCACATAGATACAAGCTGCCTGAGTTTATTAATTTCAGTGATTTATACCATGTTGACTTTTTGAAAACAGTGTTCCCTTTTTACTTTAAAACTTCAGGATGCAAAGCTGTTCTGCAGCTCTGTTTTCAAACCTGTTTCACTCCAGGTTCTAATAAACCCCTCCAAAGTTTGTATGTAGCTATGGATGTGCACATGTATGTATATCATACATATATATGTGCCACTAAAAGCTGCAAAGGATGGCACCATTGAGTTATTTTTACCATATCCTTCCCCACCCATCATCTCTCAATCTTACAGTGAGGCAAAACTCTTTAGATTTGGTACAGACTTGTCAAGTCTCTCCTAAGACAGGAGAGGAACAGCCAGATATATTTCAAATTAGAATGGTTTCTGATGGAAAAGGGCCAGCAGTGTCATCAGGCAGGGTCCATCAGGAGACTGCAAAATAAATGACTAAGAGATGTGTTTGATCCTTATTTAGTTCCCTGTCCTTTCCTTTTCTACAGTCAATGAAAAGAAGTTTACCATGAGGGTTCTTATAAATCCTTTCTGGTTTTAGACACTGGAGGTTCATTTGCACATGACTCAAATGTCATACGTGGTCAGAATTAAGTTGGCTTCATTAAGTACTGGAATAAAAGTGGATATTGTGATTACAAGAGAGGGCAGAGGATGCCAAGGTGAGAGCCAGTGCTGTCCCTGCCTGGCAGGATGGCAGCAGTGCTGGGGAGACAAGGGACTGCCTAACAGAGAGGTCAGCACTACCATTAACCCCCTCTCCTTAGCACACAGGGCAGGTAGTTCAGGCCAAACCAGAGAATACATCCTGGAAATCTCAGTCAGGTCTGTACACTTAGCTCTTTTAAACTCAGCATGATGCACAAATCAAGTTAAAACTAATTCACAGGAATTAAAAATTTGCCCCATTTGCCATAGGGGGACTTACAGTGTCTGTGTTCACCCTCTTTTTCAGCTGGAAGGCATTTGCTCCTCCACATAAGATGCACTGCATAGTTCTGCAACATTCAGGTTTTATCTCAGGATGATCAAAGATCTTAAATCTCCAAGTCTGGTGCTAAATAGACTCATCTTTTTAGGTGCATTCTTTGGAATGTACATGAAGGGGAAAGGACTGAGGAGAGAAAAATAATAACTTTTATTTGTCACTAAAAGGTAAATAAGAATTTCTGATAAAATGCAACAGGGTTTTTTCTATGGGAACATCAGTAGCTATAGAGAAATATACTTGGTAAACATGCTATATAAATGTATTCCTGGAATTAGTTTGGATGAATTGGTACTCTTTGGGTATTTCTCAAGGGAAAAAAAAAAGTTTTAAAAGATGGAATTTCCCTCACTAAATTTTATGAGTGATTTAATGGACAGCCACACTACTGTTTGACATGGTAAATAAATCCTACTAAATAACAAACTGCAGAACTCAAGGTATTCTAATCAAATATTCTTTCTGTATTTTCTTTAAAATACCAAATGAATCTTAGGGCTCTTTCCTAAACAGTCTGTGAAAATTTTCTTTTGAAGAGAAAGTAAATGTCTAAGTTGTATCAACATTAAGTAGAAGTAAAAACATGGAGTAGACAGTGAGTAAACAGTTGAAAATATCAGTTTGGGAAGACTGTGATTAGATTTGTACTTATTTGCATAGAGCATTTACTTGAGCAAGGTACACGAGAAAATACAGTATGTTTTACTAATTGATAGTTTTCTAAACTATTAAACTCAATAGTTTATACTGGAGAAATAAGGTTAATAAGGTATATGAACTATAATTTCAAATCAATCAGCATTAAACTTCATTATCTTTTCAATTAGTGAGATTGTAAGGGCAAAGAAGCACTTCCCAATCCTTCCCCTCCAGTTCCTTTTATATTTTTCCTTTTTTCTTTTTTTTTTTTTTAATCCCCAAACCCAGTGTAGTGGAAAGTCTCTTCTGCTTTGCTCAGCTACTTAAACGGGGTGTCAATATAGAGTTACTGCCATTGTTGTCAGGTTTCATATTGTCTATGACATGGAACTGGTACCTCCTGCAAGAGCTCATTGAGGTACCACAGTCAGAGAATCAGGTTCCTGTGGCTCTTCCACATCAATATCATCCCAAGAGATTTCTCTTCCTTTTATCCATGCAGCCAGAGGTAGAAAACACAGACTGGGTTTCTGGATTCCTCACCAAAAGCTCTATGAGAAAGCAGTAACTTTCTTAAAAGTTGCATAAGGAGCATGCAACTCTCATTCTCTCCCCTCTAATGTTCTTCTGATGCTTAACTGAGGTCCCAGAAATAAGGGATCAATTCACACAGTGTTCAACCTCCTTTGTTCTAGGACTGATCATCCACAGCCACACACAAATCCAGATATAGAATAAAGCTTATTTAATTGTCAGGTGAGCCCCCTGTCTGTGAAGATGGCATCACCTCAGCACCTGTTCTGGGCAAAGGAAAGCTCCAAAACAGCTCCAATAGCTGTGGAAAAGCTTCCTCACAAAAGGAGCACAGATGGCTCCATCCTACAAGCACTGCTGCTGACATCTGGAGGAGTGTGGTGCTCCAGTCTCGGGAACATAAAAGCCCTGGGCCCAAGCAAAGCACTCACGTTGGTTGGGGTTTTTCCCTTCCCTGCCACCAGCTGTGAGAATTCAGCAACTTGCTCGGACACACTCTGTGATCAAATTTGAGCAGGGCTAAGGTTCAAACTACAAGTCTTATGTGGAGGTTAATTGTGCAGCAATATTCTTACAGACAAAGCCCTCAACTGGTAGATTGTGGTGATGCTTTTCAGTGTATCACTTGTTCATTTAACAGGTGAGACTATATTGATGGCTTTGTTTCCTATATAGAGTATATTTTTCTTCCATCCCACCTTAATTAACTACCTACATGCTGTATCTATTGTCAGTTCAGGGACAGGGTATATTGATTTTACAGACAGGGGAAAGAAGAGTGTCATGTGAAGGAGCTTCTAAAGGATAAATGTAGAACAAGAAACCCAAAGACACTATTAAAAAAAAGAAAAAGTCCGTGACATGGATATTTTAGAGCTTTATTTAATGTTGTCTGAAGAGATTATGGAGATATTGGAGACGTATTTGCAGTCTGCACAGCTCCACTTAGTGGTCAACAATATCCAGACCCTTTCCCATAGATGTTTTAATCCTTTTCCATTTAGCACTGCTTAGATTGAGTATAGCCAAAATGTGGCAAGTGTCTGTCCTGATGCACAGAGCCTGTAACTGAGGGAGAATAAATAATGCTACAAGGCCTAGCAATTGATGTTACTGAATGGATTTGATGAGTCAGTGTTTGCACTTTGCTTTTGTTTATCTTCAAAAGCTCTTCCCCAGAATGAAAGTGCTGGCAGACCATATTGTAGCACAAAGTCAACTTCAAGTGCATATCTGTTGATTCTCCCAGCAGCCAAGTTTTACTGTAAAGGCTGCATATTCCCAGGGAAAGAGAGTTTTGTTCATTATATTAGAAATCTGAAACACACTGGGGAACTCAGCTGTCCAATGAAGCAAGCCCATCCTTAATACTCAATATCTGAATTACATTCTTGAAGTCTACACTGGGACATTTTTAGCAGTTTATCTTTTGGTCTTGGTGGTGTTGGGATAATTAAAAAAAAAAAAAGAAAGGAAAACAAGAAAGAAAGGAAGCTATCAGCTATTTATAGGCAGTAAGAAAAAGATCTAAAAAAGGTCAACTATATAACTTATTTCCCTGTATCACTTAATCAGCTTTTACAGGTAGCTCAGCTACTGAAATTTAAGGCAAAGATTTATTAGAAGAAATCAAAAGAAAGCAGCAGTTACAGCAAAAGCAATGCCCCAAGGTATATTCTCTCCTTTTTTACACTAACATGCCTTAGTTGTAGAATTCTGTGGATGAGAACTGAAAGTAGGAAAGCAATTAAGATAATAAATGACTTTCTAAAGGACCAGATTTCTAAAGACCATCTCATTCAAGGTCTTTAAAGATCCTGTTTCAGAGACAACTATTAGAAAGCCCAGAATAAGAGACCAGAAAGCCCTTCTGTGGTCACCTGGGGATTTCCTTCATGCCAAATTCATCAGTCTTGTGTAGATGGGTCAATTGCCTAAAATATTTAATTTTTAAAAAAAAAAATTGCATATGTAAATAGAAAACTCTTTTCTTTTAAAAAAATTGCATATATACTTTTTCACTTTAATTTGAAATCCACTGCCAACTGTTTCCAAATTAATATCTTTTTTTAAGCTTCCTTGCTAACAGTGACACTATTCCTTAGGTACTGATTAAAAGTGTAATGAAACCGTCTTTCAGAACCTTTAGGTCTGTTCCTTTGAGCTCTATTTGCAAACAGTGCAGCACTTTCAGTGCTATAAAAATATATCCCAAATAATATCATAAAAATATTTTGAGGGCAATGCCAAACTCTGTAAATTTTTACAGAGCTCTTTCCAAACGCTTGCAAAGAAGGAAAGTGTTCCCTTGTTAAGGTTTGCTATAAAGGTGCATGCTCGGAATAAATGGGTGCATACAATGGGGTTCAGGGGGGATTTGCAAATACTTGAGGTGCTAAATTCTTTCAGAAAAGAAAACTGAGCTTAACTTGAAGTGTTTCCCACTCTGCTGATGCTTGCCAAATCACAATGAAAGAGAAGTTGGAAAAGAGCCCTCCAGTTAGGATTGAAAGCATTTTAGAATTTTGAAATGAGATTGTTACTGTGTGTACTTCATCATTTGTTGAGGGGGGTGGGAGGGGTTATTTTATTTTCTCTTTTATTTATGAAGTGAGTTTACAGTGAAAATATTGTGACTGATGTAAACCAATAGTCGGGGTCTCTTTTTCTGTAGTGAATTTAATATGTGGTTTATTTCTAAAATGCTCTGATGTTTTTCACTAGAAGGTCCTAAAAGCTTGGGACACCTACTCTGTAAGATTTATATGGAGTCTGTTTTTATCTGTTTCATAAAAGCATATTCCAATGCAATGGCTTGTAATCAGCACTAAGACTTCAGGCTGGTTAATTCACTGTGATTTGATTAATACATTGTAGAGGCAGACTGGTGTGATAGAGTCATTACAGCCATCTAGCAGTCTTTGAAAGCCAAGCTTACTCATCTGTAATTTTACCTCATTAGGATAGCTTTATAAATTAGATATTTTTTAATAAAGTTCTTACTTGAGAAAATTAAAATTTCTTTATTTGCCACTGTAGCGTATTTTATGATTTTCTTTTCATGGCTTCACTGCTTCATATTACATTCCTTTTCCACTGTAGAACACATGCAGGGAAAAAATTGGCTTCCTATGTTAAGGTGAGGAAATTGTCTGAAATGACAGCAGAACAAATTACCCACCACAATTATTTATTTTGTTATTTTGAAGCTTGTGAAATGGCCAGCCATGAAATACTCCCCGCTGCTGAATGACTGGCATATATTCCAGAGTTCTGAAATAAGTTTTTACTTCCTTATAGAATATTTGTTTTTACCCTGGGGCCCAGTACAGGCACTGAAAGATCATTTGCTGGAATAGACACGTATCTGTGTCCCTAAGATGTATTCAAATTGTATGACAGTTAAGCACCTGACCAACAGAGGCTTTTGAAAGCTCAGAAAGCACCAGGCTGAGACTCTAAGTGTGTAAATTCCCTTCAGAATAACACTTGATGTGTTTATGTGTTGAAATTTAAGGAAAAACACAGAAGGGATGATTTGAAGACTTCACCAAGCTGTCTACACTTGCATTATCTTACATTCCAGAAGGTATCAGAGAAGAATAAAGTCATGAATACTTTGTCCAGTGTGCACATCTGCAGTTGGACAGTTCCATTTTTCTTGGGAGCACTTGAGCACAGTTGCTGGAAGCTTGAGTTGTGGAATTTATGTAATCTTGTGTTTTCAGGCAGGGTTGTCTTTGAGAAATGTAACTGCCTAATGATCAGCCAGTGGAGTAATTACCCCAGTGCTTGTTGTTGTGTGTATAATGTCCAGAAACGTCTGGGTTTGCTATATGAGAGTGCTCTTGCTTTGGTTACCTGGGAGGAGAGTTGCTCACCCATTGGGGTGCACTTGGGGCACCCCAAGTGATGCAGTTCAGGGCTGCAAAGCAGAAATAGTGTGAGACAGTTCTCAGAAAAGTGTCAAATGTTAACACCTGTAGTTTTTGCCAGGCAAGGCCTCTCAGAATCAGGAGCATCAGTTGGTTTGCTTTATATAAAATGTCTTACACGTGAGGCTGTGATGCATCACATGCTAATGTTCAGGTCAGGAGGTTTGGCAAGCTGTTTTGCCTTGCAAAGGGAGGGCTGCAGAATACTATACATGATTGCTGTTTGTTCAATAAAGTTTTCAGTCTTCCAATTTATTTACTTTCAATTTTGGTTTCAGTTCATTTAGCCTTCAGAAAACATTTGTGCTGTCTGCTGCTTACAAAAGGAAGGCTGTAGCAGCCCCTTGCTGCATTTATCTCTTGCTGTGGAGCTATGATGTCTGCAGTAATAAATGTATCTGGTTGAAATAGAAGTGATTAAGTGCTTGTTGAAATGTCTTCTGGAACAAAACATTAACTTTTGCTTTCAAAGGGCAGATATTGCAGCAGATAGCACTTAACCTGGCCAAGGACAAAGTGTTATGTTTAAACATCACTTTTCTGCTTGTTTCTGTGAATCGGCAAGGGTATCTGCATTCAAGCACTTCCATTTTCTAATACATCAAAACAAGTATCTCTCCAGACCTGAAAGTAGCATCGTTGTAACTATTGCCTTTTTTTTTTTTAACAGCTCACCCATCTTACCAATTTGCTGTGATTTATTCCTTTGAACTTTTAGATCTACAAGATATAACAAAGGAAAAAAATAATTGGGCAGACTTTGATATTTGCACACCAGATTTGTCTTCAGAGGCACGGGTTCAACTGGGTGTACCTTTCTGAACTGAGACTGAATTTGACCATCTTGCAGTAATCTCTGATTGTCCAGCTCAGAAATTCATCCAAGATTTGATACTAATGTTGTCATGTTGAAAGTATGTTGTAACAACGGCCATTGCTTTTCAAAGCTGATGTGTGTCAGGGAAATCATAAATATCCTCATTTTCCTGAATTCCTGTCGAAAGGCTCAAGGCCAAAAGCTGAAGTGTGGAGAAGATGGGAGTTTCCTGCCCAGATCAGTTGGACACAGGGGCTGCTGGCCCATCTGTGTGTACACAGAGCACAGCCAAGGTCCTTCCAGCACTGTGAGGTCCTGGGATATTGCATAGGACTTCCTATGTACTCATGTGATGAGTTAATAATGGCAATCACTGATAATAACTCATCAATTTAGTGACTAAGTGCTATATATTTTCTTAATTTGAATCTCATGGGCATCCTCAGTAACTCTGCTGATAACAACCTAGGTATATATCTCATATAAAATCTTATATTCTTAAAAGCAGATACAGACATTAAGATATTATAATATTAAGATACTATGTATTAACATAAGTATGTGGATATACAAAGCAAATAATGAATTGTCTGATTTTTCTCTGTTATCCATGTCTTGTTTACAAAGAGTGTGTTTTAAGATGCCTCTATTAACCACATATATTGTGCATGTATGCCAGGAGTATTTATCAACCCTGTTTTAGCTTTCATTAGCTTTAGAGATGTACAAATTACAATGATATCTTTTTTTTCTATGAGTGAAACTTCGAAACAACACAATTTAAAAAAACCAAACCATCAGGGATATAACAATCAGTCACTTGGCCATGAGTGCTAAATAGTATCTTTCTTGCCCTCTGCCTTTCAGATTTGTGACAAAGAATGGCATTACTACGTGGTCAACGTGGAGTTTCCCGTGGTCACGCTGTACATGGATGGCACCACGTACGAGCCTTACCTGGTGACCAACGACTGGCCCATCCACCCCTCCCACATTGCCATGCAGCTCACGGTCGGGGCTTGCTGGCAAGGTAAGGTCACAGCCCCAACAGGCAGTGGAGCTGGGAATTCAGAGCAAAACAGAATCACTGGTTGCACGGTAAATACGTTGCTAAAAGGTTGATGGTATAAAACCAGAAGTAAACGCAGAGTTGTTAATGAATCAAGTGCAAAGATAAAATGGACAGGCCATAATAGGCTCAGCATTTTCATGTATTCTTTCACCTAAAGTGTTGAATAGTTTGTCTATTTAGTGTGCAAGACTGTCTTCTTTCTCTTTTGTCTTCGCTTCTTTTAGTTGTTTGCCTTGTTCTCCAGCTGCAAGAAAACCATCTAAATACCAAAGAACTTCTGCTATCTCATTTCAAATTTCTTGCACAACTCCTGGCCCTGTCCTGTGCTCCTCATAGTGCATGGATATTACCAGCAATTCCAGTAATTTAATTGATTCACCCTGTTATAGACCAGAGGTAAAAGTGAGAATAAAATAAATCCAGAAGCCCAACGCCCTGAGCCATATTTGGATGGGTCTTTGATTAAATATTAGCTTTTTCTCCTTTCTACCCTTTGTAGTCCCCCTCCTCTCATTGTTTTTTCCTGGTCCTTATACCTTCTTTCTCTGTTCTCTGTGTTACACCTCAAGTGCTCTTCTTTTTCTGCTTATCAGCTTTTGTAAAGTTGCCTCCATTACTGATTTCTACTTGCACACTGTGTCTTGTTTTCTCTTAAGACAAAGTATAACATGAGGTAAACTGTGTCATTAGGAGAAATGCTTTAACACAGATTGTGGGTCTTCCCCACTCTTTAATGTTGTCTCACTTTCTCCGTTATTACCTTCTTTGCCAGTTTGATCTCTGCTCTTTTGCAAAACCTTACCTGCAAAATTTGGACATCTCATTCATGGCAGAGACATTCAGTGTAAATAGTACTAGAAACAAATCCATCTGTTAGACTGTGAACACCTTGGGGTAAAGATCCAGTCTCTATTTTGATGGCAACAGTGCAGAATGAAGCCATACTAATCCTGAAAAGAAGATTTGATAAGTTTAGAATATTGGTCACTGAGATGGGTATTATGAGCAGCTAGTCAGCATGACACTAATCCCAAATATTTGGAAAAGTATAGACCTATTCTTGTCTGACTGGTATTTGCATGTGTAGCTTTCTATCTCTTAGATGATCTTTTTGAGTCAGGGAGTTTCTCATTGATGTTAAATATAGAATACATTTAATTTTACTCTATGGTGTTAATATTCTATGGGAATGTTGCTCCTTTTTTTGCAAAAAAACACATTGAAATCTGTCAAACTTTTCAGAAACCAGAACTTTGCTTTGACCAGTAGTTTACTGGGATGAACAGTTGCCATATAGAAATTTGACTTACATTAATTTTCTTTTGCTTGGACCTGGCTGATTTTTTCCTTAGGTGGTATTGGTGCAGTACTTTTAAGTCAAAGTTCCAGAGTTAACAAATGCAAATGTCATTTGTAAATTCAGGTCTTTTCCAGACATGAGCAAATGCCATAGAGGCTGGGAATAATCACTGGGTATTGCAGTCTGAAAAATCAGCACTTCTCAGTAGCTGTGCTAAAAAACCATTTATTTTAATCCCTTACTTCATATTTGTACCAAGTTCTTCCGCGTAGGACTACATAAATGCTTTTGTGCATTATTTATATTACTTTTGTCCCTTATCTTCTTTCATAAATTGTGCTTTTATTACTCTCTAATAGCAGTTCTTAGTGTTTTGGGTTTTTTTCCTCAAAGTCTCAGCGTTGGTTGGAATCCACTCCTCAGCCCTCACCTGAATCTCACATTAACCATGGCACAGATGCAAGTCTGGAGAACTGTGGAGCAGTAATTGTGTGTGTGGACCTTGCCCTGTGCAAGCAGAAGCTGTGCCAGCTTTGCCACGGTGCTGCAGCCGGGCCCAACAATAATTGTGTTGCCTTTGCACCTCTGTCTCCTTATCTCAAACTGTTAGAGAAGGAATGAAGGCAAAATTTCTCAAAGAGGCTCACAGCACATTCAGGGCACAGACTGTGTTTAGTGTTTAAACTGTTAAATAAATACAAAGTTGCAATTGTTTTCAAACTTTTTTTTTTCTCTGTCTTGAATAATTCATTAAGCAATGAATAACCATTCAGGGTTCCTCTTTGGTGAAACACTTGATTGAAACTACCGAAAACGCACCTATTGCTACTGTTAATATTTACTGCAGGATTATGTTATTGCTCTTTTAATAGTGAGAGAATTGGATCTCATCAAAAGTAGAAACAAATTTTCCACCTCATGAAAATGTCGAGATTTAGCTAAGACTGTGTTAAAGATTCTGATAAACTGTCCTGCGTTGAGCAAAAAGATGAGCTTTTAATGCTTATGTGAAACAAGATTTCAAGATACTGCTTTTGGCAAAGCTTATCTTTTGATAAGTTTGTTTTGATCACCTCAATCTGTTTTAAATGAATGGAGTGGAAAGTCACATTGTTAATAAGATTCAGCACTTTATTTCAGTCTCTGAAATGGTAATTATTCAACATATAAAACTAATCTATTCCCTTTAAAACATTAATTTTCAAAATCCATGTATTTCAAGAAAAAGGGACTCTATCAAATAAATAATTTGACTGTAAATACTTTCTGTGAAACTAAGTCTACTTAGGATAATACATTTTGGCCAGTAAGAATAGTCTAAACATTTGCAATTTCAAAGCATTATGAAACTGCTTAGCAACAATCTGTAATTTATTCCAGTAAAATTTTGGTGTCATAAACCATTCAGAGGGCTCCTTGTTAAGAGGGTATGAGGAGTTTCTTGCTCTGGTTTGCCAAGACTGCCTCCTTCCCTTTTCATCAAAGCACTGGCACAACAGGAACACAACCTGGAACCTCCTCTCAGAAAGGGCAAGACCTTCTTTTCTGTCTTCACTAAACCATTTTGCAGTTCCAAGTCCACAGCACCTGTTTGTTAAAGTCAAATTATTTGAAAAACAATCTCAACTCAGACAACTAAATAAAGCAGAATAAATAACATTCCCTTTTTTACCACTCCAGTTCTGATTTGCTCTCAGCAAAAAGTAAGTCACTGTGACTGTGGGGCAGATTAAGAACTGGCAGGGAGCAGGCAGAGTGTGTTTAGAGGACAATGAAAAATCAAGGACAAGAAGAATTGGAATTTACTCTGTTAGCAGTAATAGGAAAATCTGCTACTGCTATGAGGGGTTTACCCTTTCATATAGGAAAATTTTCAGTTCTGCTCTGGAAACTGAGATTGTTCTGCTGTTTCTTTAAGAGCCTGAGTATCCTCCAGGTTAGACAGAAGGAACGAACTCTGCCCTGTTCTTTTCATTACTTACACTGGTGCTCATCCTGAGGTCATGTAGTGAGTATCCTACATGCAGCTCCTTCCTGCCTTTTTCAGAGTTATATTATGCAGGAATCTTGGGCATGGAAAGAGAATTCTTTTCTTTAAGATTACTATTTCCTATTAATAATATTTCAATGCCTGAGTAACTGTTTTTTGACTTTTATAGCCTTGTTTATAGCATCCATTATGAAAAGTTAGGTTGGTTTTTATTTCTACCTTCAGCTGTTCAAGTGAAATATAAAAGCAGTTTAAGTTCAGTGCTGTTCTCCTTCCCATAACATGAAAACAAACCAAATGTGCAATCTCTCAGGCTTACATGATATATTTAAACTTTAGCTTATGATGTGCTTGCTGTGCCTTGGTGTGTTTGATTTGGTTTTGTCAATGTCAGCATTTGAGGTGGAAAAGGCAAATCTCTCCTACATCTTTGCCCTTGTCTTTGCAGTGTAAAAAGTATGCCTGATTTGTTCATTCCTGATTTCATGCAAAATTTCTTTAAATAATGTGAGTCAAGACTTTCCTAAAAAGAGGGGGAAATTGCCTTTTTCTGAAGAGCGGAGAGTGAAGATGGCTGAAAGAGCAGAGAGTCAGACTGTAAACTTGATAGAAGAGACCATTCCTGGGGTGTGTCAGGCACTGGGTATAGTTTACTGCAGCCCAGGAAGTCACCCCATTACCTGAAAGCAAGCTTGGGGAATGGTTCCCAGCTCTAATGTCTCATTGGGCATGAGGAAAGTTGTGCAGTTTGTTCTGGTGTAATCAATATGAATTTTATCTAATTAAAATTAGGTGTTCTGGATGCTACTGTGGTATAAGCTTCCTTTTTTAATTTAAAAACCTTTAGTCTTTCTTCGGGGTGCTCATTAAAGGGAAGATCTGAGCAGAGCTATCTCATTGATTTAGGGGCTTTCCCAATGGTTAGCACACAGTGAATTGTTGTTTGTTTTGTGGAAGTCATGTTTAAGATTGCTGTCATTTAGTGAGGGCAGTTTATTTGAGGGTGGGAGTTAAAGCACTATCTTTAGGCTAAGCTGTTGATGTTGGTTTGGTTACATGTGACCCAGGAGCAGTGACAGCTAGTGACAGAAACTTCTGTACCATGTCCAACAGAGTGCCAGCCTTCATACCTGGCAAACCCTAACTCACTTCTTAGCTGTGATTTCAGTGGCACTGGAAAAAGGTATTACAGAGACAAGCAGACTGAACTCCTGGTGAACTAACTGTGAGCAGAAATGAACAATTGGGAGCACCACTACAGCTCTTCCTGAAATTAGGCCTTTCTGTACCCTGGTACAGTTTGCCAGCTTTTTCTACAGGTACTCAGAGTTAAGTGTAAGACTTCATTTTAACATCTTTAAAATTTTGTTCACATCAGTGGCCTCGCAGATGATTGTCAAGGATGTGATTTTTTATGTAGGTCAGGTTATTTAAGGCCAAAGTGCTGTTCTGTTTCTAGTGGTGAAAGAAATTTTATGGCGAAATCACTCTTTCTCAGGGTATCTAAAGGACAGAATTGACTTGATGCATGTGTGCTTCCCAGAACAAAAGAGGACCCGTGGGCACTGTGACCTGGCACTGTCTCTGAGCCCCCACCTCCCTGAATGGATGTTAGAAGCAGACACGGTCCATTGGGACAGGAGAGAGCTGTCCCAGGCTCAGCTTTGGTCCTCATTACTATTCTCTTCTTCTTTAGCAATCAAGAGACTTTAGTTCTGCCCTTCTAGCTCAGGATTCTCCAGATCTTTTCAAACACAAACGAGGTAACCCAGTTCTGCAGCAGGCAGTGGAGTTGCCCTTTCCCTGTGAGGATCAAGTGCAGTATCAAGAGAGGACACGATATTTCCTCGGTCACTTTAAAAAATCTGCATCACAGCAAGAATAGACTCAGACTTCCTGATCTACTACCAAATTGCTCCTCTTCTCCCTTTTAGTTTTTGTAATCCTGCTTCGTTCTGCTCAGCACTACAAGCAAATTGTTAGCTTATCCTGGAGTGCACTTTACCAGAGCTTACCCCAGTAAGTTCTCCTCCGAGTTCATTATTTTTGATTCAGTTTATCTGAGGACACAGCAAATGGACCCTTTTACAGAGTGAGAAATTTCTTCCATTAAACCAAGGTTTATAGGTTCCCACTCTGATCCCTTTATTGCTATACATTTGGTGGCAAAAGCAGACAGCAGAAAGGAGCAAGTTACTTGATTTGGTAGTCTAATAATTTTTTGTACCACAGGCTGAAAACCTCACGGCTTCTCTGAAAAGATAAGGTCTTGAGTTCATACAAGGCATTTTGGGAGGGAAAGCTTATGTATCATTCCTAAAGCACTGTCAGGAAAGTAGTGACTCAAGTTAATGAGTTGTCACAAGGTTATGCTGTGGCTTGCCATGACTGTAAGTCACTGTTTCTAATGATGCCACCCATTCAAGAGTGCTGGAGCTTCACAGTAATTATGCTGGACACTGTGCAGGGAAGGGCTACAGGAGGAGCCTGTCAACAGGCAAACTTTGTTATCATGGATACAGTAAAAGGCTACTGTAGCTCCTGTTTTCTAAGTAATTTCTGGTTTCTATTCTATTTTACTTTTGTATTCTCCTGTCATTTTCCTCTTTCCTTAACCTAGGCTGGAAACCAGGTTTCTTATAATGTCCTACTATGACATAACCTTGTTAACCTTGTATGGCAGCCCTCTGCTGCCACAGAAATCACAAAGTGCAGTCAGAGAACTCACTGACTCTTCAAGGCAAGAAGAAAGGTGAGTTATAAGTTAGAGAGGCATGATAAGGAGAAACAAATTGGGCAGTGTTGCAGCAGCATGTATCACTCAACCTTGGACTTCACCCAGAAATTAGGATATTCAACAAATCAAGATAACCTCTACTGTGTATGTAACATCACTGGATCATGCCTTGAAGGCTGGCATAGCTTGCACAAACCTGAGACCTCTCGGGGGTGATAGAAGCAAACACATGAATGCAAGAGCACCCGGGCAAATTTCAGTATGATGTGCTGGTGCTTCTGTAGGTACAGCAGTGTTCCTGCTCTATTGTCTTCATCAGAGCAGAGGTGGAGCAGATTCCTGTGCTCTTCACAGATCTTTGCTGAATTTTACCTGTAGTGGAAATACAAACAGATGTGGATGGCTTAGTTTAGGAGGGTGTTTTCTTGGAGAGCTGAATTTGCATTCAAATCACCAATTCAGCCTAGATATATACCCCTTATTTAATTGAATTTCTGCAGGGAGCACTCTGCACCACCACAGGAATGTTATTTGGAGAACAGGAATATAGTTTTTTGGGCAGTGTTAAGATCACTCAGACTGTGATCTACTCTGAGATATGTGATTGTAACATTTTTCCATGATTGTCAGAATTTCTGGCAGTCCCCCTAAAAATAACAAAAATATATTGGCTTAATTGTGAGAGATTATAGAGTTCTTTCTTATCCTGAGAAAAAAAATTGTAATACTATAAGTTATCCCTGGTTTTGATCTAAGGCTCTCTTGCCCAGGGATTGGTCAGCATATGTATACTTTAGAGCAGGTAGCTCTTCATGTTCTCTGTGCTTGTCATATTTCAGATAAGGCTTTAAAGCCTAAAGCTGCCTGTGTGAGGTCGTCAGGTTATGATATCTTCCCAGAGCAGGGGCAGGCATAAATAGTGCCATGTTTGATGAGCAATTTCTGAGTAATTTTTATCTGAGAGATAGCTAAAAAAAAACCACACTAAAACTTTTTTGTGCTGAGAAGCTCTGGGAGTATTAAAACCCAAGTTGCTAATTGGGACTACCGAAATCTGTGTTAGGTTTCATCCTGTTTAACAGCCAATGTACTTGTCAGGGAATTAAACCCAACTCCCTAAACTAACATAACAAAAAGATAGCATAAATTTGGAGGCTTGGACCTGAGGACTTCAGAGCCAGAATGCCTTGCAGCTGCTCCCAGATTCCCTTCAATCTTTACATTGGGACCCTGAATAATCGATTGTTCTTTAATTATCTGGCTCACTATAATAACTGGAGTCTATAATACCTTAAAAGAATCACATCTCAGTTGGAAATTCTCTTGATTTATCAGTTCCCATGAAAATGCATTGTGCTTAGACTGCCCTGATAATTACTTACTGATTATTAGGGTAGGGCAAAAGGCCTACAAAATCTTTGAGCTCAGTAAAGTTGCTTGTTTTGACAAGCCTGATTGTCCTTTGGAGATTGGTGAGTGAATGCAAACAGCACTTTACATCTCTGGAGTCAAACCAACAACTGTAAAACTCAATGGTAATCAAATTCTGTCACACTTTATATCAACTCAATGGGAGATGAAGAACAAAGGTGTCATGGAAACAGGCGCTGCTTCATTAATGAATGCATCTTAACATCAGCTATGAAGTCTGAACCCTGAGACTCCAGTTTCCCTTGGTCTCTCCAGTGTTTTATCTAACAGAACCTCTTCCTGTCTGGGATCAGAAGGTGTTTGCCAGGTGGCATTTTCTATTCCCCCTAAATTGTTCATCTGGCAGTCTGTAGCTGTGTATAACGTGCTGACACGAACATGAGGAGCATTTGTTTTCCTCCATGTGTGTAAGGCAGTCATCCCAACTGACCTGTCCCCAGGTAAGATATCTGCAACCTACTCATCTAGGATTAAATAGATTGCTTCTGTATTTCATCTGCTGTGTTTGAAACTGCAGGCACCAGCTGTGACAGTGCTTGTGACTCTTCAGGTATGTGCCAAACAGAGATATTGTAGAGTGTTGCTCTCACTGCCAGCATGATGGCTCCCCACTGAGGGGCCGCTGTGTGAGGGCAGCATCCTACCTGTTCTGCTGTGAGTCCCACCCTGGTTGTGCTTCCTGCTCTGGGTGCTGGGCTCGGGGTGAGTACAGCCACCAGCTGGGAATAGCACAGGAAGGAAGGAACAGTCAGAAGTAGTCAGGGGGTTATAAAGTCCTGGTGGGGAGGGAACACCCTGACTGGTGTAAGAGGTGTCCCTGCCTAATCCTGCCCCTAAACTGCAACTGATGTCATGGGACACTACCCATCAGCATAACCTGGTAATTCTAGTTACCTAGATAATTGCAGCAGAAGCAGCAGAGATCAGAACCAGCATAGAAGAACCTCAGTGCAGATAAGAGTTATTTTAGCAAGTGAAAAATGTGGTGCAGTACTTTGACAATGACTAAGCAGTGAACAGCATTATAGTGAATAATTCTCTGTGTCAGTGGTTCCTCTGGATGCCCCCCACAGTCTGTTGACACCATCGCTTTTCCGAGGGTTGAATTAATGCCAAAAACCCAACATGCATCTTCCTGTATCTACCAGACTTTGGGAGTGGAGGTGCATGTTGGGTCAGGTGGCAAATGAAATGTTCAATTTGATCAGGAGCTGAATGACACTCTGGCCTGTGTTGCCTCACAACTGTGATGGTGACCACAACACGTTTAAGGAATGGGCAAACAGTAGCTTTGAAAATTTGTCACGCAAGGAACTGTTATAAGAATAGGTGATGTTGTTCTGTGGTGTACTTTCAGTCTATTTTGTGTTACAGACATTAACTTAATTCCCTGATAGTAGGGAAGGTTCTCTTTTCCCCTGTTGGCCACATCATTCATCAAAGTCTTAACTACTTAACTGTCCCCCAAGAATTAGCACTCACAGCATATTAATCCATAGCAATCAATATAAATAGAGCTGAGTGGAACACAACATGTACCACAACTGAGGAGTAGTTTTTTCTTTTCTCTCAGATCTTGCAAACATCTCTATGGAGATGAGTTGTATCAGAGTGGTATCCTGCTCATAAGAGAGGGCAAAAAGATCCTGGCAGCGAAAGTCCCATGAAACTTGCTGAGGCAATCCAGTTTAACTCCCTGGCCTGACCTCTGGATAGGAACTGGAGATGCTGTGTAAAATACTTTGTCTTTCACTGCACCATGGCAAAGAGAAGTAGAATAAATTTGAGTATACTTCGATTACTTCAAGATCATTATCACTGGAGCTCCACTTGGTTCTCTGAATTGTTGCTCCAGAGGCATGTATGATCTTATTTAGTTCTTCATTATCCCAGAAATGTTGTTGCCTAGGCTCGGTTTGGTGCCAAAACCAAGAGTTAAATTCAGAGCACCCTAAAAGACTAAGAGCTGTTGGGAGAAGCTTATGCCTTTTCTTCAGCTGATTCTTAGCATGTGGTAACTTCAGTTAACTGAGTCAAACCCAGAGAGTGAAACTGAGCATCCTCCTGCCCGGTGGAGCCAGTGGCTCTGAGCTGCCTGTTGGCTGTGTGGGGAGCTGCAGGGGCCTGAACTGAGTCATGCTCAGGGTCAAAGCATCTCTATTTGAAAAATCACTATATAGAAGACTTTTGGTAATATTCTGTAAGAGTATTGTTATCAGCATTAGGTACAGTTATGCACTGTGTTTAAACATTGCCACATTCATGCTGGATTGAATATATTCATAGTCATTTAATCTTGGGAGCTAAGAATGTTAGAGTGCTAGGATTGGGAGATTGGCCATCCTAGCCTACATTTCTACCCACTGACAAGCTGAGGTCAAATACTCAAAGAATATGAGATTGCAGAAGCAGAAGGAAAGACAGCATTTGAACATACTAATATAGTAGAACCAAGCATGAATAAAACATTGGATCAAAGCTAGAAAACAGGATTGTAAAAAAATGGCTTTAGGCCATTCCTTCAATCTTAGTGTGAGTTTTGGGTTTGGCTTCCCAATTTTATTGCATTGGATTTTGTCCATTTGCAATCTAATAATTACTGGCAATCGGAACATCAGCAGCTAGCATCTCCCACTGAGCTGAAAGCCTCTGAAATGCTGAGATAGAAGAATATCAAAATATCAACATGCTGCAATTACAAGCAGCTGTGAGAAAAGTCAGATATAATGACTTCTGTTCACCTTCGAGCTTTAAATTGGCAGGTATATAATTTTGCCATTAACACTGGTAAAAGGTGTTTATGGAAGGTGTATTTAGCAATTTGGTTTTTTCATAGAAAGAGTAAGATAGTATTCTCTCTTTAAGAGCTCTAGTTGTTTTTTTTTCTGAGGAAAAAACTAGCATTCACACTGCCCTTGGGTGAGCAGGAATGTCCTGTGTTTTACGTGTAATGATGAGAAGGACGCTCAGTTATGGTTAGTACTTCTCATAATAGCAGAAGTTGCAGGAAAAGCAACAGGAGTGATCATAGTTTACAGTGTTAGGTGGAAAATGTAAAGTCCTTGTTTAGTCTGGCAAAGGAAAACGGATTATAATTACATGTTGACAGCTCACATTCCCTATTAGGGATAAACGTCCAACTCAGAAATATTGGCCATAGTTGTGGATTGTTTGGGGGAACCTCTGTCTTCAGAAGAGTTTAGAACAGCTCAGGCAATTCTCAAGAATGGACTAAGTGCAGCTGTTCTTGTCTTGGGGCTGGGGACATCCCTCAGTGTTCCTCCAGACTCCATCAGTTGTTCCATTACAGTTATCCCAGCCTGACTCTCCCTGCCATGACCATGGCCTGGTAGATTTTCTGTCCTTGCACAATGTGAGACTGGCTACTCTCAGCTATTTTTCCCTCACATTTTCTTGAAATACTTGGGTTTAGTTTTTAAATAGCAGTTGATAGCCTCTCCCAAACAAAGAATACATCACCTTCCTTACAATCCAGTATCAATCTGTGGACCCACACAAAATCCAGCCTTATTCCTGTGAACAGGGTAAATGTGTAAGTCTGTTCTTCAAATGTTCACTGGTTTTGTAGCACCTGTATTTTGCAAGCATTTTAAAAGCTTCCTGGAAACACTCATATTCTTTTCCATGTTTTTATGTTTGTGGTTGGGCAGATGACTTACAGGACAGACAACTTTAAATAAGAGTTATACTTCTCCAAAGTGGTAATACCTCCTTAAACACCTGCATCTTTTAAAAGTGTGGCTTGGGCACAGTGAATACTCTGGTGTATTTAATATGGTTTATGGACATTTACTGTGTCACTGCAAACAACCTGGCGGTGTAATTGTAAGTGCTTTGTCAATGATACCAGAGAAGAACTAGTCTGAAGTGGAAGAGCAACCAAAATGTGTCCATGCATATAGGCATTAGTCATGCAGCTCTGTAGCTTTGCTTCAACTGGTTTATCCTGCTTGTTTCTGTCAGGCAAAGCCACAACACTGAATTCTTTGTTCTAGCTTTTTGCCTAGTCCTTTACATACATTTTAATGATCTAGTTTCACATTTAAATATGTTATTGGAGGCAACTATTTATTTTGCATCTCCTCAGAACTATTAAGACCTACTGGCAGACTTACTGTAGACCTCTAAATTTCAAAGCTCCAGGATTAATTTTGGTGTTCTAGCCTTGGAACTTGCTGTCTTCACAATTCTGTTAGTGATATATGAATGTGAATCTTGAAACCACATCACAATGTGATTCTTTTTTGGGGAGAGGTTTGCTTTTTATTTTATTTTGGCTTTCCTCTTCTGTCCAGATACATTGCTGCTATATTAGTGGCAATGTGTACATCTTAAACAATGTAAAGAGATGAACAGAACAACATTTTGGCTGAAAAGCCAATGTCCCCATAATGCACTATCTTTTTACCAATCATCTTGGGAAGTATTAGAAGGACTGAACTTCAGCTGTTGCATGCATGAAACTTTCTATGATACCATTCTGTGTAATGGACAAATGAAAGAGTGGAGAAGAATAATCTTTTGGGCACCTTCCTTTGGGGTAAAAAAAAAAAAAAGAGTCAGTTTATGCTGCAATGTTAAGGAAAAAGAGCAAAATCTGTCTACTTCTGTGAAGGAAAAGCCTACTTGGACACCTCTTTTCGCTCAGTACACTTGTGTGTGTTTTCTTTACTCTCTAAAATAACTCAAGTGTTCTTCATAATGCTCATCCTGCACAGACTGGAAGTGATGATTTTCAGGCTTTTAGGTACCAACATTAGCCTAAAGAAAATGTGCCACTTCATCCCTATCCTAGCCCAATCTACACTCCAGGTTAAAGTTCAAGCTTGAGCTAACTTGACTGGCAAAAACAGGTCGTTTGACACGAAAGCTCTAAACACTGTAGAGATGAGTTATCTACCAATTACAACAGCTTATCAACTGCTAATCCAATTAGTCACTGCTGTGTGGCTCCCTCAGTCCTCTCAGGCTCGAGGTAGGCAGTAATTCACATGCACTGTGAGAGCTAACACCTGCAGGAAAGGCAAGCTCTAAAAATTCTCCTGAAGGAGGATGAGTAAATCACTAAATGTCCCAGGAGTAATTTAGCTGCCATGATCACTGGTGCAGGCAGTCTGTAATCACGTTTTATTGACAGCTCCTAAAGATCAGTGTTCCTTTGGAGCTGCCTGGAGTGAACACGAATAGAGTGCCTGAGGAGCCCAACACAACATCCAGTGATGGCACTGAAGCTGGCACCACATGAACCCCTCTGGGCCAGGGGCAGCTCTGGCAACCCTTCAGTGCAGGGCTGTGCATTGGCCCACGGGCACTGCTGGAGTTTGCAGCATGTCCTGAGAGACAGCTCTTTACTGGCAGTGTGGCAGTTTGCTTACACAGAGCCATGACTGAGAACTTCAGATACTGTGTGTTTTGAGAGAAGAAAGGCAAAGGTAAGTCATCTTGTAATGGACATTTGCAAATACAGTTCCTGTGCAAATGCACATTGGACCTTAAGCCTTTATGAAATTGATGTTCGATTACTTAAATTCATTGATTCATTTTTTTTTTAATTTTATGCTTCCTTGTACACATTTGGAAAGCTATGGTTCATCTCAGAGTTTGTTATCACAGCTTTACAAACACCTGAACACAATCCTGGAAAAACAAGAATCTTAAAGACAGGCTGCTACTAGGTACAACCCACAGAGACACTCCACTTACCACAGTATGTGGGATTTCAAATACACTTTACTAAAATGGATATAAATTCTCTAAATGTGTTAAAGTGAATTGTTAGATGTGTGATTTGTATATGGGTATCAATAATCATTTTGTCTTTGCTTTCTTGCAGGAGGTGAAGTCACCAAGCCCAGATTTGCTCAGTATTTTCATGGCAGCCTGGCCAGTCTTACTATCAGACCAGGGAAAATTGAGAGTCAGAAAGTGATTTCCTGTTTGCAGGCCTGCAAGGAAGGTCTGGATATTAATTCTCTTGAGAGTCTTGGCCAAGGAATAAAGGTGAGGAATGAACTGACATCATCTTTGATAAAAGTTTAGATCTGATTTATGAAGTGGAGAGCCCAAGGTAGAGTACACACAGTACAAATGTACTCCCAGAAGCAATGTAATTTCCCATAAAATCATGCAAAGAAAAAGCAGAAGAGTAGAAGAGCTGTGACACTGCAAAGAAAAATGTTTCCATTATTGCTAAGCTAGATGCTCAGAAAGTGAGGCTCTGCTGATATTTCAGAGTCTGTATGAATTACCAGGTTGTGTTCTCATGCTTAGTCTGGTAGTTCTACAGAAACAGGCATGATTCCAAAGATTTATGGAATTTTGATCTCAAGTAGTTTTAAAGCATTGGAAAACAGAAGTCCTAATGCAACAGCATTGAAAAATTCAGTGTGTTCGAAGAGGAAAACATTATGGGACATGGAAACGGGACAATAAAAAACTCTAAAGTCAGAAAATTAAATTTTTAGATTTGCATACAAATCATTATCCACCTTCATCTTTACTGGGAATGTAGCACTTTTTTTAAGGTTGCAGATGAACAGACAGAGGGAAAGCCTGTTTCAATGGACACAGAGGCCAGATTGCTTTGCATTCATTCACACAAATTCTGTTCCTTGGTCACATGTCTTGGCGATAACTTCCCTAGTGCTCACATGAGTTGCACTTGACTGATACCATTAGTAGGTTGCCACTGTTTTGTGTTTAATGTGTAAACACACTGTGAAGCTATTTCCTAGCACAGAGATACTGTCTTCCAAAGGAGCTGAGTTTCAAATTCCAAACTGGGAAGTTACTTTGGCAGCAGACTCTGAATCCTGTGAAGCTGCCCAGTGTGGTTTCAGGGTGGTGGTGTTTTTCAGTGGGGAAGGAGATGGTGCTGCAGCATTTGATGTGGAGTGTGCAGTGGGAGTGCCATGTAAAACATTTTATGAGCTAAACTTTCCTCCGTACACTGTAGGAGACTGACCTCAAACACACTCCAATGTGTCTGGGTGATGGGTTGCAGTAGTGTAGTATAACTGATACATTTTCTGAAAACAAGGGGGAAAATGCAAATTGAAAGTGCAAAGGTGAAGGAGGAGTTTTGCTGGCTCTAACTTTTACATATGGGCAGAATCCCCAAAGAATTGGTTTTTTTTACCATCCTATCAAGGACGTTGTGAAGAATGTCACATTGCTGCTTCTCACAGCAACATGACATAGGGATAGGTAAAAACTGTTTTTCAGGGGCAATGCATCCAAGGAGCAGGTAGGGATTTTTGGAACCCAAGACTATGTGCCTAACAGTAAGTTCTTTGTGGGCATTTTACATGAATTAAAGCAGTGTACACTTGGCCCGTGGTGCTTGAAAGTGTAGTAATTCCTCCACTATTGCACTCTGTAACTTCACAGTAAGTCTTCCAGTTTCATGGGCTTGGAAAAACCCCTGTTCTACCACCCTCTGCTGCTCCAGTGAGGGGGGATTGGCTTCCTTACAATACCAGCAGTGCAGTGGGGAAAAGGAAAATGAGGGATTGTTTTCTGCCTTTTCTTTCTTCTGCGAACCTTCAAAACATTTTCATTTTCTGAAATACAGATGTGGCACAGTGGGTTTTTTAAAGTTACAGATTTGCTTTTACTGCCTCAGCAAGCTCAACAGTGAGTGCCACAGCAGGAGGCAAAAATGAAAGGAGCAGTCAGAGATTGTGGTAGGGTTTCTTTTGGGGGCTGACAGAAGGAAGCTCACATGAAAGCAGAGCAGTTGGTCTGACCTTGAGCAGAAAATTACAGAGAAAGGTGTTGTGGTGTCAGTAATAAACACACTCCATCTCAGAGAGGCACGTGTGACAGCTGCACAGGTGATGGGTTCTGTGGGGCTGTTCACATGGTGCTTTGCAGATTCAGTGTTGGCAGACTGGTGTTGGGAGGTGTTTCTGCTGGGCAGAAGATTCACCTAAGACAGAGCAATGCAGCAGTAATAGTTTCTGACACGATAGTCTTGGATGATTTCAGTCTGCAGTCTCATTTGCAGGTATCTGCAACAACTCTCAAAAACACTGTCTAAACTGTTCTATTTTTAGCCTTTTTTAATGAGAAAGACAAAAATGGCTCAGACGAGGGCTTTCTCCAGTCCTTTTGGCAGCATTCCAGCTATTCTGGCAGCTAGAGACTCCTTTTGCTAATTTTATTCTCTACTACTGCTAGCTTACAGAAAGGAAAAAGAAATGTAGGCAGGCTGTGACTCATGTTAGTTCTCCTCTTTGTTAAAAAATACCCTTCAGTGTGTTACGACCTTCTTGCACAAGCTTCAAACCCGGTCCTCATCTTCTGTTCGACAGAGAGCCCTGAGCTTCATTCTGTTCTTCACAGTCTGTTTGATCTTTTGCTTTTTAACCTTTCTTCTTGTAAGGAAGTGTAGACAGACATTGTCTGTATATAATAGACCATGTTCATATAATCAATATCCGGCTTCAGGAGGGGACTACATGTGAGAGAAGGGTGCATTTCTTTGTGGTTTGTGCTGACAGCAGGAGGGTACAAAATAAGGGAGTTAAGCTGGTTTTCTCTGCAATGCAGATGGTTTGCTGAAATTAACAGACAGAAAAATGGAGTCAGGATTAATTATGATGAAGATAAAAATCAATCATTTGCTATGTCACAATAATAGCAAAGTTTCTTGGTCAGCAAGGCTGTTTTGTGCTTGATGTGAGGGACTGGAGAAGGCTCAGGGCTACAAGAGCAGCCACTGACTTTGCAGGGTTTGTTGGCTCAAGCAGCAGCTCCATCTTAAATCATGACACCCTTATTGATCATGAGACAGAACTGAGAATCCCCTGTATTGTGCCTGACGTTAATGAAGATGTAGGAGGCAAATGTTATAATTGTTTTGTTCATTCATGTTGAAATATATCTCAGAAAGGTAGCCCAGGGTAAAGCCACACAGAAAGCAGCCAAAATGCACCTCTGCGTGCTAGTCTGGGTCAAGTTGATGTTTTTATATGGGGGATGTCTTTAACCAAAAAAATGTTACATAGTGATAATAATCATGGTGCTAAATTAAGGTTTTGAACTCTAGAGAGTTCAAAAATATACAATATCAGAAATTGCTGCAGAAATAGTATCAGCAAAGTTGCAAAGGCAGGGAAAAAACAGCAAATTGGGATTAATTGACTGTAAATTAATTATAATAGTTATTCAGTTATGAAATAAATTATACACGTTTTTGGGAACAACATGTGGATTCAGCCAACAATAGGTACTGACTTTTTTTCTTAAATCATTATATTTTGGACTTATGTCGGGGCAATCTCCTTAAAAATGTCTTATTTTGTACTCTACCTGGTACTTTAACTCCTAATTATATGCATTTCTCCTAGTATCACTTCAACCCTTCCCAGTCAGTCCTTGTCATGGAAGGAGATGACATTGAGAATATAAATCAAGCTCTCCGAAAGGTCTCATACATCAACTCCAGACAGTTCCCTACTGCAGGCGTACGACGTCTCAAAGTCTCATCTAAAGTCCAGTAAGTTCTACTTCAGCTGAACTGATTAGATTAGGAACATTTTTAGTGACTTACTTTTTTCTTTGGACATGCAAAAGGAAGAATTTTGGCTAAATTAAATTGGTAAATCCTACTGTTTTCTTATTAAGCATAAAGGATTAATTTCATTTACTTTTATGCCAATTTATGTGGTGGTTTTCTTTTGATATTATCCTTTTAAGAAACCTTGCATGTTAGTGTAATGTAATTGCATTCTGTTTTTAGTTTGGAGCATGAAGTCTGGACTAAACAGTACTTGCATTTAATGCATTCTTATGTACTTTTCATTTTAAACATTTATAGTTCCTTCTGAGACAAGCAGAGCCATGACTTTTTTAAGCAGACCTATTACATCTAAGAGAACAGTGTTTGTAGCTTTCCTTGGACTAGTCTCTCTGTATCCTCATATGTGTGCTGTCACTGAAACAGGTGGTGGGTGTTAAAGAGGACTCTGTGTCCTTCCATGTTCATGCAGCAACAGTGACAGAACGTGCTCGATAATGTTTACAGTTCTACCGAGTGAGGGAGCCACTCCTGGGCTGTTTCAGAACCAGCATAGAAGAACCTCAGTGTAGAAAAGAGTTATTATCTTAGCAAGTGAAAAATGTGATGCAGTACTTTGACTAAGCAGTCAAGAGCATTATAGTGAATAATTCTGTGTGTCAGTGGTTCCTCCCACAGTCTGTTGACACCATCACTTTTCCAAGGGTTGAATTAATGCCAAAAAACCAACATCCATCTTCCTATATCTACCAGACTTTGGGAGTGCAGGTGTAGGTTAAGCTGAGAGCCACCAGGTGGCTTTGGGGCAGTGCAAGTGCCACACCCCCCTGATGTGCAGTGTGTTACATGCAGTTAATGAATAATATGTTTTTTCAGATGTTTTGGTGAAGATGTCTGCATTAGTATCCCAGATATAGATGCCTATGTAATGGTGTTTCAGGCCAATGAGCCCAAGATTACAATAAGTGGGATGGACCATTTTGCTAGACCAGCTGCACAGTTTGAAGGTGAAAGAGGTGTGATTTTGTTACCTGACATCAGGATAGTCAGCACAGTCACTAAAATGGAGCATCCAGTGGACTTACAAGAACATGACAGAGGTTTGTGCCTTTCTTTTAAATGCTATTACTTATTCTGTAACGTGACCCCTCATAGTTTTTAAAGGATAGTGCAAACAAGTCACACAAAAGAAATCACTTCACCCAGATTAATTTAGGCAATGTTAGGACACAGTAATGCTCTACTGAAGAAACTCCAATACATTCAAAAATCTGTTAAATAGGGACAGATCAGAATGTGCTTCAGAAATCCCAGATTTTATATTTAGTGTCTTCCCTACTTCAGAATAATTCCCTTCCACCTTTCCTATTCTATTGAATAACATATTTTCATTAGAAGTTGTAACAGAATTTTTTAATTGTCCTGATAAAGTGAAAAGCAGTAATTGACTTACAGTTGAATTTTCAGTCTGTTATGTTTCCAGCTTTGACAATGACTTGTGGGTGATCCTTGAGAAAGTAATCTTGTGCCTCAGATTCCCACCTGTAAAATGTAAATATAGTCATTTAAAAATATGTTTTTCAATGATGAAAGGTTATGGTAATGTTGAGCAATGTGTGTGTTCAAGGCTGGGTGACTGTTCAAAAGTATAAGTCAGGTTTAAAATAATTGTCTATAAAGGAATGAGGAATCATTCTAAACAGTATTTGTTGGACTAGACTAAACAGTAACTAGATGTACAACTCTGGAAAAGATAAAATCAGTAATGTTTTACAAGTTTAGGGGCATAGATTCCCTGAAGCATGTAAATTTGAATTGGGACTACATTTTTTGGTAGGTTAGAGCTGCTCAGATACCCCAACTCACTGTAGCAGGAGTTGGGAATCCAGGGCATAAGGCTTTTCTGTCTATGCCTTCCTTCCTCCTACACCCCCTAAAATGAAATGTGCAAAATGGGCTGTAAGTTCCAAGATTGCAGTGTCTGTGTCTACAACCCTCAGGGAGCTGGTTAAGCAGTCTTGCCACACATTCTGTGCACAGTTGATCAGAGAATTTAAATCATAATTTGATATGCAACTCTTTTTCCAGTGACAGAATTAATTTTTTTTACTCATACATACTGAAGGATAGTCAGTTTATAGCTTCTTTAAGTCACACAATGCAGGATCTTGCCATTTATGATAATACCCTGCTCGGGGATAGATGGCCATGACTTTGTAATGCAAATTCTTTATGGGCCATAGAATGACTGAGAGAATCACCCAAGCATAGATATATTTGAAGTGTATTTTTCCAGTTCGGTTTTCCTTGAGAAAAACATCAATGTGTGGCATCAATCTGGTATTGATAGAGTACTGAAAGGTGGAATTGTTTACATGAATTTATTTCCAAGATCAAATTTCAGTTTTCTACTTCCAGTGATGTTCTTGGATGCCTTTTATTACAGAGCAATGTATTTTCTATCTATCTCACTAGGTATTTGTAGGCCTTCATCATTATGGCACCTGAACAGACAAGACATTTCTCTTGATTTGTTTTAAGTATCCAGTATTTAATATCAGCCAAAACCAGTTCAGACATCTTTGCAAAAATTGCAAGCCCTGATGCAAAGCAAATGGAATGACTGAGCTGTTCTGTCATCCTTTATCTTTTCCTGCCTTTTTTTCATGGTATGTGCCATGGGTTCACAGCTGAGAAGTCAGTGATAGTAGAGGAAATGCTCCACAACTTGGATTTCTGTGATGTTTTGGTCATGGGCGCAGAACTAGATCCTGAACAAGAGTGTTTAGAACTAGATCGTGGGGAGCTTCACGGAAAACATCTTGATGCTACAAATTCCACAGCAGGATATTCAATTTACGGTATGTTCCTGGCATTTGCTTTCCCTTATTTTGTCACACCAGTTATATTACTGGAATGAAAGCACTGTGTAAGAAACTAGACGGAAATCTGTGATTTACTGGCCATAAAAATAATCCAAGAGCGACTGTATCTTAAAAAACACAGTCACCTCTTCATCTTTGGGTGTCCTGTGTGCATCCTTTGGAATCTCAACATCCCTCCTGCTGCTACTCCCTCAATAAGGAAAATGGCATCACTGCTTTTTTTCAGTGTGGGGTTCTTGTGGACCATCACTGTGGCATGTGGGAGTGAGAGGCTTCCTGTACAGTGCTGTTAACTCGTTGGCCAGCTTTTTTCAGTTTCCTGAATAATTCATTCTATAATTCCTTGCTGTTGTGTTTGTCCCTCTGCATTATGGACCTACATTCGCTTCCAAAAACTATTCTCACATAGTCAACCAGAGGCCTCTATCAGGGAATATTCAACGCTCAATCCTTTTCAGACCCTTCTGCCAGGGTTTGTATTTCCTGTGAGTGTTTGATGTGTCCTGCCTTGCACAGGGCAGTGTTATAGGCTGTCCCTGCCCCTGCAGGTGTGGACAGCATGTTCAGCTACGAGCAGGTCCTGCGGCAGATCCGGTACCGCAACTGGGACACCTCTGCCACCTTCGACAGGAAGTTCAGGGTCAAGTGCTCCGAGCTAAACGGGCGTTACACCAGCAATGAATTTAACCTGGAGGTAAGAAATTATCCAGTCAAGCCTCCTTACCCAGCTGTGAGGCTGAGCACTTGTGGCTCTGACGTTGGGGCAAGAAAGGAGAAAGCACTTCTGAGGTGTGAGACAGAAAGGGGAGTGTGTTAAAATGCCTTCCACCTTTTATAAGGCCCGGCTAGAACTTTCCAGAAGGGGGTGGGTAGAACTGGGGTGGAGTTGGGGCAGAGCATGGGAGAAGCCTGCAAAACAAGGGGTTGGAATAACCATGTAGGGAATATACTGTAATGCTGTAAAAAACAACCAGTCACAGGGTAGGATTCAAGGCCGTGAAGGAAGAAGGAATTTTCCAGCAACTACAATAGAATATGTAGAGACTTATACATGAACTGCAAAACCCTTAACAAAACCCAGAACACAAAGTCCATTATAGTGAAAAACAGTCCAATCCTCTTCACACACTTGTGTCTCCGTTGATGAAGGTTCATTGTCAGATGTCTCCCCAATCTTGATAGCTCCCTCCTCCTACAAGCACTAGCCTTAGCCTCAGCAGTGTGGTGTTTGCTGTGAAACATGTGGAATGCTGGACACCCTCTGGTAAGTGTAACCAAAAAGAGAAAGAAATAGAACGTTCCATTCAAAGAGGAACCCGACTTGTCCTCTGGGCATTCCTCAGTGTGGGTCTCTGTTCTGCTGTGTGTTTGAGGAGAAGATCCCTCTCTCAAACTCCACTAAGGCAGAGAATTACTCCTGTTAAACAGAATGCTTTGGATCTGGTCCCTGGACGTGGTCAGTAACCACAGGAGTATTTAGATACCTCTGTTGAGTCCAAGTGTGCTGGCTCTAAGTCCAGTGCACCACAGTGGCTCAGGGACTGAGAATTCCTGCTGGTGCACCTCAGCAGGACTCATGGACCTGTTCTGAAGAACCATCTTATCCAGCCTAGAGCCCAGCTACCAAATAACTATAGGAAAGAGCAGGACCTGCATAGCACCAGGATCAAAACTTAAAAATTGTTTGCAAAATCATGTAATGACATAATAATTATTTTTAAAATGAAAGGTTTTATTTGTTATGTTTAGCTCACACCTAAAAGCTGATTAGTATAGGCAGAAGAAAAAGTCACTACTTATCCAGACAGGTAAGGCAAAAAAGTCCTGTTCTGTGCCACTTCATAGTCAACAGTTAGAAATGTTAGAATGCATTGTCCATACTAGAAATTAGAAATATATTAAGCTGGGGTTTTTTTTTCTACTGGCATGAGTTATTTTGGCCTTTAAGATCCACTGAATAATATTCCTATTTGCTGATGAACTTCATAGTTCAATGTAATATATGGAGCCAGCAGGCTTGGAATATAAAACACTTTTTAGTATCTGATCCCTTCTTTTTCTCTTGTACCAGGTTAATATTCTACACAGCTCCAACTCCAACTTCATGGACCATGTAAATCATATGATAGTACAACCACAATTTCTCCAATCTGTTCGCCACCCTGAGGGGAGTGTAAGTGCTGTTCACAGCTCAGGTATGTGACACCTTTACAGAGACTGCTCATAAGGATTTGGCTATGTCAGTGTTTCTCCTGTGAGCTAGCCTGGTCAACAAACAAAAGCCCTGAGGTCCATAGTTACAGCTTGTAAAACCTCACAGAGATCATTGCACAGATGTGAAAGAAGGTAACACTGGATTCTGTTCTGTCATTAAAACCTGGTATCCTTTTATAGGGGCTTCATGAATGGTTTTGTACTCTGACCCACACAGTTAAGAAAATGTATTGTTTCTAGTATTGAATGGCATGAAGGGTAATATTTATGCTCATATTGTCTCTGTACATCTGTATTTCTATAGCATATTCATTTCCTACCACTCCTTTCTCAATAGAAAGAAAAATGTTTTGGTTTGGTTTTTTAAAAATTTGTAATTGCCTCAGTGACTCTGTTAGCTGCTGTCAAGGCTTCAGTCTGGAGCTCTCTGCAGAGAAGATGGGTTCACCTAGGCATGTACAGTGGGCATTAACCTGTATTAAATACAGAATTTAAAATTAATTTTTAGGCTATATGAATTAAAATATATACCCAAATCTGAAACCTTTTCAATGAGATTAAACCCAGGGTAAAGATAACCTATTTAAAAGTTTCATTCTGAAATCCTTTTAGCTGAATGATACATATGTAAAGAAGTAAAGCTGATGTAAATTATAGGTAATTATAAGTAATTATATACAGATATACTTAGAAAATTACTGTGTTTTTCTTTACACAGGCAGGGCAAGGTGATAAAATGGGTTATAGAACTACTCTAGCTCCTGGAACTGCAATACCTCAGGAGGAAAGGTACATAGGAGGTGGCAGCACTTCTCCACTAACCTGATTATGGAGCAGATAATATATGGTAGTTCAGAGAGATTCTTTCCTGTGGCTCAGTGGAAACAGAGGCTTCTCAAAGTGCAACCAAACAGTGAGGAAAAATGTCTTGAATCCTCAGGAGTCTCCCAGGAAGGTTGTAACACAAGCAAATTTAGTGGCAATGCATTATTTTATTTCTTGGAGATTGAGATTCAAATCACAGTATAAGTGTTTGAAACCTTTGAAAATACAATCTTTGAGATGCACTTTTTCTGCCAAGTGAAGTTGACACCTCAGCTGTAATCAGAAGGGGCCAACACATGGGTAAGAGAAGAGAACCTTATTGCAAAAGCACTTATTCTGAAACTAATTGGCTCTGCACTGATTGTCTATTTGTCTTCTGGAGTAAAGTGGCTCAAAGAACAAATGGTAGACACTCTCACTTCTGATTTACAGTGCTCATTAGCAGATACACCATTCATGTATGCTCTGTCTTAGTAGGTGGGCACTTGTCAAGACTTTCTGTAGCCCCAGGCAGATGCCTGTCCTGATTCTCAGTCCAAGGGAAGAGCTACTGTGGGTTAAAAATGGACACCTTTAGTGGGCTCCAAAAATCTAAGTGCATTCCTTTTTCCACCCTTTGCTGCAGTTGTTCCAAGCGTGGCCACTGTTGTCATCATCGTCTGTGTGAGCATCCTCGTTTTCGTCATAACCCTGGGGGTCTATCGGCTCCGGACAGCTCAGCAGCACAGCTCTGGAGAGCATGAGGGGAGCAAGGACAACGAGATGGACTGGGATGACTCTGCTCTGACCATCACTGTCAACCCCATGGAGGTACATGCATACCTGAGGCACAGTGCTGTGGCCCTGCCTGCTCACTCAGCAATGAGTTTTAAGCCACCTTCCGAGCACAGTTGGTCAGCCTTGGCAGGACAGTTGTATGTACACTCAGGACCCCATCTCAGTTTTCCCACCTGCACACCACGGTAATGTGTAACAGAGTTAATATTTGTTCCTATATGTAATTACAAAATAGGATGGTGAAGAATTCTTAGGTCAACATTGCTTCCTCTCTGTCCATGTTTGTGCCCTAGGTACCCAAGCTGATACAGTTTCTTTGGATTTAACCCTTTAATGTAAGCACTAATACACTAAAAGAAGGGGAAATGATCAGAATTTCAGGAAACTCATGTAGATGGCTTAAATTTGTCTGTGACTAATGAAGATATTGGTTATTGCCATTCCATTCTTCTTGCAGTAGTTTTTAAGTAATTGGTATTTGAATATTTGTACCAGATTTGATGCCTAATAATCACATAATGATGGAAAGCAGATTTCCCCAGCATGTTAGCATTTCTAAATGAGGACTTAGACCTCATATTCCCACAGCCACTGGCTAGCAAGAAAACACCTTTTTTTCTACTGTCTGTCTCTCATTTCTTTAAATGTACTGTAGAAATATGAAAAGCCTCACCAGACAGAAGAAGAGAGTGAGGAAGAAGACATAGAAGATGAAGAGGAAGACACAACCAGTGCTGAATCAGATGAAAGTGAAGAGGATGAGGAGGAAGAGGAGGAAGAAGTGATTGTCCCAAAGGGAGACAAACAGAATGCCACCAGGCAAGCGCAGCTGGAGTGGGATGATTCAACACTCCCCTACTAACAGCCCTCCAGCCACATTGCTCTTTTGTAACAACCAATACAATGGTTTTTCAGTCTAGGAATTCATTGACAGGATTTGAACTTCTGCTTGCCTATAACTGTTTTGCCTAAAATGATCTTATTGTAGTAATTGGTAATGATAGAACTGACCCTTTTCTTGCAAAGCCTGGGGAAAATGTGGTACAAACATACTGGCATAGCCAGTAATAAAATAATTGAGACCCTGAGCTGTTAGCAAGCATAGTTCTCACTTCCTGCTTCTATACTGCAGATACATGACAAAAGTCCTGTCACTCGACCCCATAGAGGTTTCTGCCTTTGCTGTTATTTTCCTACAAGAGAGATTTCAGCTTGTTACAAAGAATTACTTGTATGGGTCCAAATAACAGTAGCCATTTGACTTCATGGTCTTACAGGTGTAAATTTTAATCCACCTCTAAATTGGGGCAGTTTTAGTGCTACAGAGGTCAGAGACTGAATTCCATTTGTTGTCTCATCCTACCTTCTTGGATTTTAACTGTCCTCTGCAAGAGAATATCTAGGACCTGACATGGAATGCATGTGTGCCTATGTAGAAGGACAGTGTATTTTTCCAGGCATGCTGTCAGACCCTCAAGAGAGGGATTTTTATCCAACCTACCGCTAGAAATTTAAAAGCGTTTAAAAATAACCAGCAACAAGGGGCTGCTGAAGGTTACAAAAGAAACAACCAAACCCAATTCATTGTGTGTCCACAGATTGAGTAATGTGATCTTATGCAAACTGTAAATTCTAATGGGATTGATTCACTGAAAATCTGTAGAGCTGCTCATTAGTTATGGATTGAGCAATTTGCAGCAAATCGATGCTTTAAACCGTCTGCCTCATAAAATCATTAGCTTGCTGCTGCATCTTACTGAAGTAGTGGAAAATAAGTGACCCCATTATTCCATAGCTATGTATGGCTGGGATTTAAACAATTATTTCAGATGAGGAAATTGTTCCCTTTTGTTTAGTGAATGCCAGCTGAAATTCCTGTCTCACTGTATTCTGTAAAACATTATGCCCTGTTTCTTCTGTACCCCTGCCCACCTATAGTGGCACAAGAGAAAGGAACAACATCCACAACTGTCAGCTCTCTTTTGTGCTCATAATTCTCCCTTATTTCTTCTTCCTGAAGCCATTAATGTTGAGAAAAGGTTTTATAAAGTAGAACAAGGAGAAATAAAACCTACCTGGAACCAAAATAATTGAAAGCAAAAACTAAACTCTTAAGAGATCGAGAGAGTATTTTAGTTTGTTATGGTAACACAGCATATTTTTCTTAAACACTGTTTAAAAAAGAAAAAAAAAAAAGAAAAAAAAAGCAAAGTTACATACATTGTGTTGTTAAGTCTGTGTGGTGTGTTTTTTGTCCCCTTTCCTTAAGTACCTTTGCATCTTCAACTGCTCTGCATCCCAAATGCTGCAGCACTTGCTAGAAAACTGCTCTAATGCATTAAAAAAAATGGCATGGGAGAGAATGCTGCTTAGTGGCTTGTCTCGTTTTTTTAGGTTTTTTTTCCCCCTCTAAGTACTTAATTTTCTTTACAATTTCATCATTGACTTTCACTTTTGTAATCTGCTGTTTAAAAAGAGCTGCTTCCTCTTCTCCCCTCCCCCAGAGAAACAAGCAGTCTTGCCCCAACAGGTCCTTCCTGGGCACCCCTGAGGGGTGGTTGATGTTACAAAGGGTAATTGGAGCAATCTTTGGAGTATCCACACCCCCTAATACTAAATTATTAGCAACTCCTGAATGTCTTAGAATATAGAGAATATATTGTGAGTTTGGGGATTCTTTTAATTCCAGTTTCTGCATCTGATAGTTGAAGGGAAATGCTGACAGCAACTGGGCCTTGTAGTTTAACAACTAGAAAGTAAATGAAAAACCTCGATATTAATTTTAAAATGAGATCTTCATGCTGTTATTTGTTGTGCCAACAGTCATGTTGTCACATGACTTAAGACAGGCACTACAGGAGTTTTCTTATGTTAGCAGTCCTGTTTCCTTCTTATTCTCTCACATGTGTTAAACTTAGAAGCATGTTTGCAGAACAAAGCCCACATAAATACAATTTATCTGCAGGAACAACAACTGTAAAAATGTCCAAAATTTCTGCTTAAAAATTAATATATCTGAATATCCTGAACTGTTATGTTAGATCAGTTCCTAGCACCCTGGTATCCTAAATCATTTCCCAGTGTTGAGTTTCATTAGTGACATGAAGCAGGCTCTTCATGATGCTTGTTTTCAGCACATATCAGCAAGCCTTTCTGCTCAGAAAGAAAAAGATTTAAAAGTAGATATTTGAAAATCAATTTCAGATTTAAAACTGGACTTAAATTATTTTGAAGTTTCTGTTATTGCTGATTATGATTACTGTGTTTGGGGTTTTTTTTATGATAGCAAACCTTAAGAAAACTTGAAAACAGCAATTTACAACCTTATTGACAGCCTTTAATTGTTTTATGTGTTTGTGAATTCATCAGTGTGTTTCTCCATTTAACAGACTTTTATCTTTTTGTTACTGGAAGCAGATCTTTTCAGGTTGCACTCACACATTACACAGGAAGCAAAGTATTTACTGTAAATAAACCTACATTTTTAAACCTAAGCAAAGTAATACAGGCATGTGTGTTATCACTAAAATTTGGTTTGCAGTCAGATATTCAACACACTAAAATGTTTCACTGTACTTATTTTAGATTACTCAATGGAGTGCATTATGCAGCATCTTTCATTCAAATAAACAGAAGAATCTTTTTCACAAAATGTTAGCAAGAGTGAAATACATCTTCACAAAATGAACCCTAGAATATTTGTATAGCACTGACAGCAATGGCTCCATGAGCAAAAGCCTACGTATAGAAAACCAGAGAAATATCACTTTTTCTAAAACCATTTTAACAATATTTACTCCCCTCCATCAATTATTTTTTGATGTGAGCTACTTGCTTTGAAAGAAACCAGAACATATACACATATATGTGCAGACACATGTGGGGGTTTTCCCCTAATCAAAAGCCAAAAGTCTCTCCTTTCCTCTCTGGAAAAAAAATTATTAGAATTATAAAATCAGTAAGATTAGGAAAGACCTCTAAGATCACTGAGTCCAACCTTTAACCCAGCACTGCCAAGTTCATGTCCCTGAACACCAACTACACATCTTTTAGAAAGCTCCAGGGATGGTGACTCCACCACTGCCCTGAGCAGCCTATTCCAGCACTGGACAACTCTTTCAATGAGGACATTTTCCCTCATGTCCAATCTAAACGTCCCTGGTACAGCTCAAGGCCCCTTGCCCTGTCACTTGTTACCTGGCAGAAGATTCCCTGACTCCCACCTTGCTGACTCCTGTCATGCGATTGTAAAGAGTGAGAAAGTCCCCCCTAAACCTCCTGTTCTCCAGGCTAACCACCTCCAGCTCTTCAGCTGCTCCTCAGACTTGTGCTCCAAACTCTTCCCCAGCTCCATTGCCCTTCTCTGGACTCACTCCAGCACCTCAGTGTCCTGAGGTGACTTTTTTTAAAGTAGCAATAAACAAGTGTATCCAAAGAAAACATTTCTGAAGAGATACCCAGAATACAGGAATCTGTGACGCCAGAGGTCTAAAATGCCATTATATCACTGATGCCTTTAAGTCTTTGAAATTCTATTCTATGGCTAGGAAAAGCTGCAAAACCTACAAATGCAAATTCAAGGTGGTAATATATGATGTTATCTGAATTACTATAACTGCCTAAGTGGCCATTCATGATTAATAGCTCTCATTTCTTTTTTCAAGTCTACCCTTTCCACAGGTATTTTATCTTTGCAAGTAAACCTTAAAATGCACAGCTGTTGAGATTAATCTCAATATTTACTCCATTGACTGACACCAGTTCAAATTAGAAATAGATGTTTAGGGTACATGGCATGTTTAAAACTAATTAAAATAAATTATTGCTATTTGTTCATTCAAACAGGTAATAATATCCTGCAGTGGTGGCATGGCTGCATTTTAGCTGGTGATGATCTCCCTTGCCAAGGGCTGATGGGAAGGAGCAGTTTATTTCATAATGGTGCTGAGCTTGCTGAGCACCTGTGCACCATCCTTACTTAGTTCCAGAAGAAAATAAGACTCAGAGGGTTGCAAAGTTCCTCCTGTAGGGATGAAATCCACTCTCTCAGTGGCAGGAGCTGTCCCTGCCTGACCCTAAACCAAAAATAATGGTATGGGAGATGAGTAGCCCCAGGTGAGGACTGGTCAGATGGTAATGCAGCAGCCACCCTCAGTTCTTTTTGGCAAAGCCTTTTGAGCCCTGCATCTACTTCTGTCCAGCTGCCTCTTTCCCTGACCTGTAAGCTGAGAGGCAGCTTTAATCTCTTACCTGGTAGGAATCCCAGCAGGTTGGGACATGATGCTTCCCCCTCTGAAAGTTTTGGTGGCAGCACACACAGCACTCCATGCTCAGCAGGACAGCAGTGAAAGACTGTACTGAGGTGACAGCAGGTTAAGGTCTGCTGGGACTGAGCTGCTCCTGGTATCCTGGAATACAAATTATTACACCAAAGTTAAGGAGAGGAAACAAAACTGAGTACATCTCCAGGACTTCCTCTTCCCTTGATTGACATATGCTGACTAGAATGAATATCCTAAAACCTGATATCCCCCCTGAGATTTGGGATAGCCTGGTTTCATAATAAAATTACTGATAAAATTACTGAATTTAAAATAGTGGAAATATTTGTGTGGACCTGGATTTGCAGGAGCCTCACCTACATGTTTCACTTACCTTTGATCACAAGTAATGGGATTAATGCACCTCAGGGTCTTCCCTGTAGCTGCTCATCTTGACTGAACAACTACTTAAAAAAGTTCTCCTCCACCAGTTGGGCAAATCTAAGGAGAAAGGAGAAAAAAACCAAACAACAAACATATCAAAGAGAATGTCAGAGACAGCAGAAATAAAAGCAGCTTTAAAATCACAAAACTTATTTCTGTTAATTGTGCATAATCCTGTGCTATATAAATATAACCTTCCTTATGCTTTAACCAGTATCACCAACCATGGAACAGCAATAGGTTCCTCCCTCCTCAGGCAGAAAGACTGGCAGGCTTTGTTCATGCCAGAGCCTCACTGCCCACAAACCTCCCAGTGTAGAAGTGCCACTGTCAACAGCCACAAGAGTGACAGCTGCCTTGTCCCTCAGAGGTCTCGGTGTTCCCAAAGAAACCAGTGCTCCTGTGCTTATGTCCAAGCCATGCAGCACTTTGTAATAGTAAATAATTAACTTTTACAGCACCCAGAAGCAAATAGTGATCCTGTAAGATCTTTGTACATTTGGGTCAAATGTTTTGAAAAAGATCAATAAAAGCGTAAGCACTGTGGGAAGTGGAATATATCAGGTTCTTTAGTGCTGCACCTTCCAGGTTTCCAGTGAAGGAGATGACAGTCTCAGAGGAACCAACAAAGACTGTGTGTGCAGTGATCAGACTGTTGGCTTTAGCTTTAGGTTGTTGGTCTCTCCAAGAATGCAGCTTCTCTTTTTGTTAGCATGTAGAATAAAGGCACAAAGAATAAGCATGATCACCAAAGCTACAGCAGAGCAAAACTCATACTCTCTTAACACACTCAATGTCAAGAAAGATTTCTGCTAAATGTATAAGGAAAATTACTCCAATGATATCTGAGGAAGTAATTATACTTCATCACCTTGGTAGGACTAGTGAGGTTCAAGCCTGGCATGGTTTTTTTTTTTTTGGTTTTGTTCTTCCCTACAGAAGACCTGATCATAAAATAAAAATACAAAATGCTTGAACAGCACAAAAGTGAAAGGGGAGTAAGGGTTTTCATTTCTTATGTTAGCAGTCCTCTTTTATTCTCTCACATGGGTTTTAAGATTAGAGTTTTAAAATAGTAAACAATTCTAGCCCAAATTATTGAAGCTTAGCAGAATAAAATGAATCCAAAAGGTTTTTGCAAGCTCATAACTTAATTCCTGGGGGTGAAAAGGCAGGCACCAAGTTCAGATAACCCTTTCCCATGAGGCATTTTGCTACCTTTTGAGAGTAGGTGTTGCCAGTGGTTCAGTACTTAAGGTTTCCACGTCTCTGCTGCAAATAAGAATAGCAGTTCTGATGTCCTTCCCAAAGCACTGGAGTCTTGTAGATGAAAAGCACCATCAAAGAGCTTAGTGGTGTTATGGTTCAATAATTCTCTTGCAGCTCTGCTTGCAGCCCTCTGTTGTGGAGCTCTGTACATGTGCAAAAGGGATGACACAATGGTTACAGTCAAGAACTTTGGGCTGGCGCTTCAATAGCTATTGCATCTAAAGAAACACTCTTGATAGAGTGAAGCATTGCAAACATTAAAACAGAGTTCAGGAAAAGCCCTCATTCCTATTTTCAGCACTAACTCCTGGGGGAATTGTGTATTCATCAACTGTTGAAGCTACATGGTCGTGTATTGTCACTATTTATGTCTGTGCTGAGAACAAAGAAGCAGAAGGGGCTTTTTTCCCAGCTAAGTACATTGTATGATAAAAGAGTTCAGCTTTCCCTGGGCAAGGTGCATAAAGCCTGCCAGACACAGAGAGAAGCTGTCTCCAAATAGGGAACAAAGGTTTTGCAATCATGTTCTATCCTCAAACTTTAGAAACCCTGAAAATTTCATGGGAGTAAAAGGCTTTTCTTCAGCCCTACATAATTTTTTTGTATAAATCTGGATACAGTTTTGGGGTTTCAGAGGCATTTAGCTTCCCAATTATATGTAAAGTTCTTTCAGGTGTCTTTAGGTGTATTGAGCCATAAACCTATTTTTGGCTGAACATATCCTGATGTGGGGGTAGGGGGGGGAGGAGAAAAAAAATAATTATGTCTTTTTTCTTTCTAATCCTGCCTCCCCTAAATACATAAACATCTACAAAAGGCTTGATGAGACAACCCTGACCAAGTCTATGACTACAATGACATTTCAAACCAGTCCTGAAATTGGCAATATATTGTCTACAATCTGCTTAATGTGCACACGTATAGATGAGAAGGTGGATGGTTGTTTTAGCTGGGCATGCTCTTTGGAATGTGAATGGATCAGCTGCAGTCAGTGCTTTTAGAGAACTGAATTATTATTTAGGGAAGAGTAAACAGGCAGAAGTAAAAAGTTAGAAGAGAATACTGCATGAATAACAGAAAGAGCTAAGGTTTACATTGGTTTGAAAAAAGCTGGACTGTATTCTTGTAGGAAAAAAAAAAAAAGACATTAAAAGCTTGAGTGTCAAATGGTAAAAAAGTGGAAACATGCTGTTTTCATGCCAGAACTGAGAGCACTCAGAATGAACAGGAAAGAGCAGGAATAGGATGTTGAAGGGTTCTGAGATGACCACATCTATATGCACACACACGTGTATCTGTATATATATCTATATATACCAAAAAAAAAAAAAAAAGAAATCACCCACAATCTCACCACGGAGGTGGTGGTTGTGGTAAGGAACCTGAAGCTCCAGTTATTTAGCACAGTTGATGTTTCTGTAGCTGCCTCCTTAGTTGCAGTTGCACCACCTCCAGCAAAGCTGGGAAGGGAGCAAGACCTTGAGAGGTGTTGCTACACTGTGTTTACATTAAATAGGAAATTTTAGGGCCAAGGAAGGCCCCTGAGGGTTGGGGGCAAAACATTCTGTCTGCTGTGACCCAAATTCGAGGTACAGTTACCACCCATTTTAATTTTAGGTAAGAAATGAAGCTTTTGCACACAGACAACTGTGCTTATTAGTTACAGAGATTTTTTAGAACCAACGTACTCTGTAGGTTGATGAACTGGAAGTACCCAAGACAGGCTATACTCTGTATTGCAAAGGCCCTTAAATGAACTTTGTGTTGATGCAGTCTTCTAAGTGACCACATAGTTAAGACTCATAATTTTTGAGATTGTACAGAAAAGAATTTCAAGAACAATGATCCTCCCTGAACAAATCCGAGGTCTGAAGTTATTACCTTCATTCTCAGAGTCCATTACTCTCAGACGTATTGGCTTTCCCACAACTGATCTAAAAATGTGGGGTACATCTGAAAAGAGGTGAAAGTTTTAAATATTCTCTTACAAATAGTGCACCACCAGAATCTTGAGTAAATTCCTGCTTGTGGTTACCAGGCAATTCTGTTCAAAGGGTCAACACAACAGGGATGGACAGACAGACCAGAATCAGTTAATGCTCTGCAGAGCAATACACATTATGGTTAGGCTTCCTAAGAACTGCTTCTAAATTTCAGTGTGTTTAGAAGTTGCTGCTAGACTCATCAAATCCTAGAAATAAAGACTACTAGACAGGAAAAGTAGTGCAGGTAGAGTAACTATGCTAACAGTGCAGAATTGTTCCCTAGGATATATTTTCTAGTGTTGGGCGTGCTTCAACCTACTGAAATATTTCTAAGCCTGGGGCTTCTACTGCTTCCCTTAGGAGATTGTTCTCGAGCCTGTTAGAATTCACCACTAGAAAACTTTTCCTGGAAATGACTTTAAATAATCCTTTTTGTAATCTTTATCTCATTAGTCCCAGTTATACCCTTTTGCACCCCTCTAAATAATTCCTCTAACCATGATTTATATCCTTTGAATATTTTTAGATAGTTATCAAGTCTGTTGCCTCTGGTAATTTATTAGAGAATCTGTGAAACCCTCCTCATCCCACTTCATTCCTTCAGTCTCATATTTCTTACCTTTTCATGAAACTTCATTAATACAAAAACTAAAACCCTGGTATTTCCTTTAATTAGTCACGGTCAGTTCACTCTGTTAAAGTGCTCTATGTTGGTGTGTGTCACTGAATAGGTTATCAAGGGTTAAACAATTAACAGTTGATTCTTTTTTTTTCAAGATCTTGTCTGTAATCTATGGATGAGTTCTCCAATGATATGAATTTGGCAGTGTCTTTTATGCTGGTATGATTTAACAAATCAAACCAATAAATGCTGGAGCCAACCAACTAATAATCCAAAGTTGTAATTTGTTAAAAATCAGATGGCTGTCATTAATGTGAAAACAGACATTGTCATTCATGTGCCCATGGTTTTAAGTATCCCTACACAAAACAGTAACTACTATGTGTGCTTTCATTGAAGACAGGTTGTGCTGCTTCTCCTCAAATCTCATTGGTAGAATGCACCTACCTACTTTCTAAAACAAGTACTCCATATTTCCAGCCATGTGCTCACTGCTGCAAAGAAATAGAATTGTGCCAGCTTTTCTAATTACTGCCATGCCTCATATTGCAAATTTGTGAGGCGTTTATGGTCGCTGACTGGTGTGATGCCTATGTGGTTCATTTTCAAGCATGCCTCAAGCAAACCTCTGTTCTCTGGCTCAGAACCCTGATTCCACAGGCAAACAGGAAGGATGTACAAAGCCAGCTTTGGTCTTTAGATTGATCTGTTCCCTCCTGCTTCTGAAGGCCAAACCAGAAGAGAAATCCTTGTGCTCAAAGGCCCACTGCATCACTAAGACCCAAGGGAAATAAAAGCATCTCTCTCGTTTGCTCTCTCTACAAAGGTTGGTGTGAAAGGGAGAGCAGGAGCACTGAAGCTTCCAGGGCTGACTTTGGGGAACTCTACACTTCCCTCAGCACATCTCTGTGCCCAGTAGGTGTCAATCAGCACTGTGCAAACTACACTGCAGGAAGAGAGGAATTGCCATCAGTGAGCACTTGCCACTTCTCTGCTCACCTTTCCAAAACGAGCCATTGCTTGAAGAGTAACCCAGTAGACTGAGTGGGAAGATGAATGAGCCGTGCAAGGTGAGGGGGTTGTAACACCAAGGGAGAGGAAAAATAAGAGTAATTCCTGAGCAAGTAGCTGTAAAACATGACTTAAATTGAGATGAGCAGGAGAGCAGGAATCAGTCATGCTGAATATTTCTGCAGTTTGGTGAAAGGGGCTGTTCTTGTTAAAATTAACCATATAGTTATTAAAAATTTTATATGTTACAGATAGTGTAGGATTTTGAAGAGGGAGAACTAATCTCATCATGCTGAATGTAACAGCTGTGTTCTAATTGGCTGGGGCAATTCTATTTCATCTTTCATCACAGCTTGACAGTAAAAGTGATACTTCATCTGCCTGCAAAAATGTGGAACAGTTCCTCATTCCCTCATTGCTTCCATGTTGGTGCATTAGTTCTTGTTGAGGAGCAGTAACTGCAGTTGGTAGCATGTATTTTGTAGCTTGGGATTGCTTCCTAGCAGTCCAATTTCTGTGTAGTTGTGGCCACTTCTATTGATAATAAAAATATACCAGAGAAGGGATTCAAATAAATATATGCTTTATGGTTGTGACTCCTTAAATGTTTCTCAAACCAACAGACTCTTCAGTCCAGAAGAGATACTCTTATATGAAATATCTTCATGTGAAACAACCATAAACCACATCTTGAAATGTCTTGTTGCAGATGCTAATTGCATTTCTGAAAGCATGAATCTATACCATTTATGCAGTATGATGAATTAAATTACTATATGCAATTAAAAAGGGGAATATGAAATGATTTTTGAACAGATACAAATCTGCTGTTTCAAAAACACCTAATCCTTTCTTTATGAAAATGTACAGTAAATTTTAACACATAGTACAGTACATGAAACCCAACTTTACATATAGTGGTTAGAAAATTTGTACAAAACCCCTTCCATGGAGTAGTGGTGTATTTCAAAAAGCCATGTCAATTTGCACAGTCATTTATGAATTCAACATTGTTAATATCCATGTTTTCCACATGACTGATTCAATGCATAATCAAAATAAATCTGTTACTTTAAAGTTTGTTCTGTACATCTGTACCTGTATAAAGCCAGATTCATTTTTGTGGTCACTATGGCACTTTCTGTGAATTGGCCAATAAATATAATTTTAGAATTTCACATAAAAGGTAATGTTCTGTAATCTTTATTTCACTATTTATTGGAATGCTCTCATTTCCTGAACAATAACCCTTAAACATTAACACACCTGGTGGCAAAGGTTAAATATCTGGTCTATATATGTCAGTTGTTCTGCTAATTCATATATATAGTTCTAATAATAATAATATATAACATATATAATTCTAATAATGGAAGAATATGCCATATGTCAAAAGACTCAGTCCAGTTTTAGAGCACCTGCATAACTTTGCATCCTGCTGCTGAAATATGGAAAGGGAACTTTCTGAATACCTGTTGGTATTTACATTTAATAACCATCTATTTTCACACTTCATTTTGGTGTGATAAAAGATGATAAAATATTAAAGAGAAGGAAGAATATACCATATATTACACGCATAAAATGTGAAATAGTACCAAGGGGAAAAGCATAATTTTGAGTCACCTGCCTATGAATTCCATTAGCACATGTAATGATGTATGGGATCTTATCCCATACAGGAATGTATCTGGTCTGCTTTGTGCCTTCTGCTCCACCCTAGAGCTCCCCTCCTTGTTAGCTCCTTTGGTTTAACATCATGTTACACTGATTACTGAGAAGTGACCTACACCTCACAACACAATAAAGACTCAACATAAACACATCATTAGCCACGTGCAGTTAAGCTCCCAACATCAGCTAAAATGCAACAAAGCTCTTTTGAGTTTTCTGGAGGGTTCATTTCGTGCTTCAGAAGTCTGTGACAAGCAAAAGCTCAACCTGAACATCCAAATCACTGCCTCAAGCAAAAGCTTAACCTGAACGACCAAATCACTGCCTCCAACCCTTGCTGGGCAGGGCTGAACACAACAGATGCCTTACACTCCTGATTTCAGTGGCATAGCATCCCATGGTTGGCTGGAGTTTTGGAAACTCCAAACTCCTCCCAATGCAAAGAACTCAAATACTTTTCAAATACTGTTTCAATATCATATATACAATACATACTGCATATACTTCAAAAGTAAGTTTGCCTATACAGATATCAATCAAATATTTGTACATACTAAGGGTCAAATATGTGCAAAATGTCATAAAGCATTATCATACTTATCTATAAATGTGCAATAGCCTAAAAAAGTCTTACTAGACAACTTTCTTGCAAGTCAAAATATGCAATAACTCAGAACAAATTAATATCTATCATCTGTTTATATGTATTTAAGTTTTAACATCTTATTGACCTGTAGTTATTTGAACTGCATAACAAAATCCTTTTATGTATGAGGATAAATATGTATCCAAGTAATTGTTTCCAGTCTTGAAGACTGACCTCTACTAGCCTATAAAATAACTTATGTTTTGTCCTCACACAATCATAGAATCATTTAGGTTGGAAAAGACCTCCAAGATCAAGCCCAACCTTGATCCAGTCACCACCTTGTCAGTTATACAAGGTCAACTAGACCATGTCTTCTTGTGTTTGTGTACAATTTTTGAGTTTAGAAAAATAAAATAGCTGTATTATTTAAAAAAAAAATTAAGCTAATTGCAGTAGGCATATTAGCTTAAGGGATTTTCCCCATAGTTCTTGATATCTACTGGTCCATGATTTAATTTTTACTGCTAACAGCCTACAGAAGAAATACATTTTATAGTAGCCAGGTGTTCATAAATCTTTCATACTCCAAATTCATATGAACATGACTTTCATATAAAGTTCCATTTCCTCTTTACCTAAGGAGGGCCAAGAAGTCCTATTTAAATAATACTTCCTGCAGTCCTGAAAGGTTATTCCCTTTAGCATAACATGTGATTAAATCTGGTCATTTTCACTCTTTAATATTAAAACTTCCTGAAGGTCTAAAATATTAAAACTCGCCAAGTTTGTCACCAGCAAGGCTAGGCTCACCCTCGGCCTGCGTGGCTGCAGGGCCTGTTTTCATAATAGAAAAAGGAGTTTTGAAATCTAATTATCCTTCCCTCCTTAGAGAGCATTTCCTGTCTGCCTTTGCTCTGTCCTTATCCTTCAATACAATCAAAGCTTATCCTTTTTCTGCGTCCTTAGTTGATAAAATAAAAGGGGAAAGAAAGCAAATTGTATCACACATTAGCCCCAACCAGAGTAGCCATTAACTCCTGGCACTCTCTCAATGCAAAATGTACATCTTCTGTGCAATGACCTGAAAAGGAATGCAAGGATTGGACCATGGATTTTGTTTCTACTAATTTAAAGAGCTGCTAGCACTATCTAGAATTTAGGATGGGCTTTTCAGAAGTCCTGCATCTAGACCTAACTACTTCTACTGAAATTGGAGTGATTCAAAGAAACAAAATGAATTATGGGTGCTCTAGGGAAAAAAAAAATACATATATATATATTACTATTGCCCTGGTAAGTCAAAGCTTATGACATATCACAGAATGGCTGAGTTTGGAAGACACCACTGGAGGTCAGTTTGACCATCCCCCCTGCTCAAGCTTCAAACAGGCTGCCTAGCACCACATTCCGATGGTTTTGAATCCCTCCAAGGAAATAGCAGTGGCTCTCTGAGTAGCTTTTGCCAGTGTTCAATGACCCTCACATTAAAAAAGTGTTTCCTGATGTTCAGACAGAACCTCCTGTGTTTCACTTTGTCCCCATTCCTTTTGTTCCATCACTGGGCACTACTGCAAAGACACAGGACCGCTCTTCTATATAGCCTCCCTTGAGATATCTGTACACTTTGAGGAGATCTCTTGTGAACCTCTTGAATGGCAGAACTCACGCTGTTTCCCTCATATCTAGATTTCACCTAGTAATACACTTGCTTCTCTTTCCATTGTTGGTTTTTTTAACACCTTGTGTAAGCAAGATACTGGACTTCTAAAACCTGAAGAATCCAAACCAGGCACTGTATCAGAAGGGGTTATCAGATTCCGTTTATCCCAGTGGAACTTATGTCTCTTTAGATACTATTCTTCCCTTCTTCTCCTATAGTCCTCAGTAAACATCTAGTCTTAAACTAAGGCTCTCATTCAGTCAACAAGCAAAGATCAATAACTAGATGAAACAAAACACATGTTGCTTGTGTAATGCACTTTATCTATTGATTAGTTAACTCTGTAAAGTATTTTGGATCTTTCGGTACACAGCATGAGATGGCAATGTAAGCCACTCATTAGCCTCTCTGACTTGACAAGTACGATTAACTCAGATTAGTCCTTCAGCAGTTTATCTGTAAATAAACAGTAACACAGGTGAAGCAGCTCCCAAGATGGCTTGATGCAAAGGCAGATGGATTGGAGAGGGGTTGGCACCTCAGGTGTGCTGCCAAATAAATGCTGGTGCACTGATTCTATGGTCTGCCAAGCAACTGAGCAGCTGTGTTTGCAGAGCACAGAACTGGGGCTGCTCAAGGCTGCTGAAGTCAGGCTGGATGTCTCTCTACAATGCTCCCCACAGTCACCTTGATTCTACACAACTTCTTAGCTCAGTCTCAGTGCTGTCTACAAAAGCCCCTGGAGTATCCAAGGCATCAAAAGCCCCTCTAATATCTTCAAAAATGAAGAGCAGACTATTAAAAATATTCTCCTAGCTTTTAAAAGCTGTCAGGCTGGCTTTTAATACTTGTCAGATTTTTTTTCTTCCATATTCTGTAACATGCCTCTCTGACAGTATTTGTGCATTGTGCCTCACTGATGCTGTTGTTAAAACATCCTTTGGCTCTTGTAAAGGGGTTTTGATACCCAGAAACAGGCTCCTGCTTATGTGGGCAGTGATTCATGGGAGTGTCATTAGGAAGTGGATTGAAATCTCTGGAGTGCATCACAACTGGGCTTTGCCAGTCTTTGCTACTTGAGCCATTGTCAGATTCTGTAGTCCAGCTGAAATTTCTATTACACTATCTAGCTGCTATTAATACAAGTTATGCTTCATTAAGCTCTGGTTCAATAAAGTGTTGGAGAACAAAAAGAACAACTGTTTTTATTCCTAAAAGTGTCAGCAAGACAGCAAAGAACCTTTGTGTCCACTGGATATCCACCTCAGAACTAGGTGGCTCTTTTAGAATGACAATAACCTCATAGATCTAATTTTTTCCCCCTCTAAATAAAGCTCATCTAGTTGCAGGCTTAAACAAAAGGCCTATAAATACTGCACTGAAATAAAGACATCTCAGAATCCAGTTGTTTTAGAAATCTGTACTACAAAACATGCTAGTTAAAAGAGGAAGTCCTTCCAACTTGCCTTGCACTGCCAGGTGATGTATCTTCACTACAATGGGTCTGCTCTAACCATTCCCAAACACACCATACTGTGTCAATCAGATACCCCAGAGGATGTACACAGCACAGCCAGCACAGCCCTGGGAGCAGCTGCCTGGTGACATTCCCTGCCCATGGCATCACAGCCATGGCTCAGCGAGCAGGGGGTACCTTGGCCTGGCCTGTTCCTCCACCAACACTGCAGGTGCCCCATTCTCTAACATACCTGCTCACAGCAGAGGCTACAAATTGACATGCAATTAAGTTCCAGATGGAGAGGCAGCTCTGGTTCATCAGATCCCTAATGGTTATTCCTCTTCTCCAACAAAGAGCCAGTGGAACTGCAGCTGAAGGCAACAGTGTGCTCCTCACAGGAATAAGGTTCACAGCAAGAGCCAGTGCAAAGCACAGGCCTTGGCTTCATACACCTGCCCTTAGTCCAAAGCATGTCCAAAAGGGGGTCAGATGTCTCCATTAGGGTACAAGCATTATGCTCAAGCAGTTCCACCCTTCTGGAATTTACCACAGAATGGTTTGTTACTTTGGAGCAATTTATTTCTGAGCTCCCACGCCCAGCACGATAAGGGGAACACTCCCCCTCAGCATTACCATGGGTCCATAAGAGCACACAAAGAAAGAGGAATTAGCATGAAAAGGTGGCAGGCTACAGAACAACAGAGATCTGAGTGAAAAGGAGGGGGAGGGAGAATCTGGTTAAAAGGACAACATGAAGGCAGGGTCTGTGAAGGGAAGTGGCACGAGGACTGGATGCCTAACTGCAGTAATTAGTACTGTGCACTGTAACACTGATCAATGCAGCCTGATTAGGGTTGGCAGGCACCAGCAACTCTAAGTGTATTCATTTCGTCCAACTCCAGTTTACAGGAGTTGTGATTGACTTCTAAGGATTTACATGAAGAGACTAGTCAAGTGCCAAGTCTACTTCCAGTTACTCAGCCTACACAAGTGTGAGAAAACAGTGAGCCCTTGTGCTATACCCAGCTTTCTTCTTTAGGCAACCCAAGGAAAGGCTTATTTTCTACTTTAATGGAATGCTTATAACGTCCCTACTTTATTGTTTCTGTAGAGGGATTGTTGACCTTAATAGCTCAAAACCCAGTATCTCCTGATTTACTCTATAGGTACTTTGCTTCCCAGTAGCTCCATTGTTGTGCACCAAATCCAGGCACCTGAGACTAACTTTGTCTTCTTGTGATCATGACTCCTTAAATTCTTCATTTCTCTTTAGACTAATGTCACCTGTCATGCACCTTGGCTATATAAATACTTTAAGAAGAGGCAGCCTATTATGCCCATTGTACATCAGAGAGGCAGGTGGTCCAGAAATATATCAAGTCTCAACTAAGTCTTGTAATGATAGTATTTCACACATTCTGTTACTCCCTCATTCTATTAGGCCCTCCATTCAGCTTGTCATTTCTAAGGACCTCCAATGTTAAATCCACAGTTACCCAAGCTTTCCAAATAAGGAACCTGAAGCACAACATGACTGAAATGTTGCTTAAGGTCCCAGTTCCTCTGTGGCAAAGCCTGACAGAAGTTCCCTAATAGTGTATTTCATGCAAATCAGGATATATAAAGAATAGATTTTACAAGAAACCTAGAAATTATTCCTAGCAGTAAAAGCCCTATAGCATATAAAGGAATAGAATCTTCTGGGAAATTGTGCAGGAAATTATGAGAGAAGAGATCCTAACCCTTCAGGACAGCTTGCTTAGGAAAGCCTGCTTTCTTCTCCCCAAGGAGCTACCCATACTGAAACTACTCCTTCCAACCACTGAATTTTCAGATAAGAACTAGTAACCACCAGAAAAAGATCTAATTCTTTTGCCCGATAAAAACTTCAGCATCATGAAGAGCACAGAATCACAAACATAGCACAGGGACATTTTTCTGTACAATTTCAAACCAGAATATTCTTTAAAACACCGTGATCCATCTTACTGAGTCTGGGCTCCCCTCTACTCTCTGAAACTATTTTAGAACAAATAACTGCCATTATCTACCCTTCAGGATCTTCAGTGCCACTGTGCTGCCCACATGGGATGGCCCAGGGAAGCCAATCCTGGGTTCAGGCCCCAGCAACCTGGGTAGGTTTACAGGGCACAGCACAGGGAACTGTGCTGGGCTACGGGAACAAGCCTGGGCAAAGCAGTTGAACAACACAACACTTCCATCACGGGGCTAATTAGCACATCTCGGTGCATGTGCACACATTTGAACTGTACTGAGCAAAGTTCTGATGGAATAAGAGACAGAAAACATGGGTTATATCAAACAACTAAGCGGGAAAACTGCAAACAACCTTTGGGATATCCTAGAAATTCTTAGCAATTTAAGAAAAATTGTAGCCCATCTTGGCTATTAACCAGGCAAATTTTTGTGCATGCTATAGTAGAGGGCATTTTTCAAGTACATACATGAAGGGGATTTCAGAACCAAAATTTTGAAAGCAATGTGGCTCTTCTACCTCAAGGTCTGGCTGGCCTATATGAAAATCCTCAAATCTCAAAAGTATCGCAAAAGAAATGAGTAATTGTCCTAAAGAATATGATCATACTGAAGAAAACAAGCCTACAGAAATTAATTCCTTGGGGAAATTCTTGCAGATTCTTAAAACCAGCCTCTGAGATTTTCTAGCAGAGGTATAATTATTCATGATCTTCTGAAGGATGATTAAAAAAAAAGAGCAATTGCTCTTTATTACATAAAGTAGCTCTTTGGAACAAATTCAATAGAATCCTCTTGGGTTTATTCTTAATTGGTTTCATAGGATGCTCCCATAAGGGAAACATTTTTGAATAAAATTCCACTGAGATCTTTTCATCATCTTTGCATAATTCTGATCATATATCATTACTGAAAGCCTGTTATATTTCTAGCCCCAAGTCTAATGTAAAGCATTTTTATTTCTAACATTTCTTATGCTAAGCCTCAGAAGCAGAAAAGGCCACAAGCAGCTCATAGGCATGTTAGGTATGGTATTTGATAAGCTACTTGTGCTTAAATAAGAGAATATTTAACAAACATCTACTGATTTATAAGTGAAAGAATGAAATCAGGAGAGAAACAAATTTACAGGCAAGGAGTATCCTTATTAATTCAACAGTGCTCTCATCACTTTCACAGCTCACACATATTTATTATGCATTACTTGGAGCTACTTTTTTGAGAGGGAAAATTGCACCTTGCAGACACCTCCACTGCATTACTAAGTACCAAGACCATATTTTTTCTTCCTACTTATCTCTGGTCTGAAAATGAAATAATTATTTTTTTCCCCCCAATTTTCTCATGACAACCAAACATTAAGATTTGTCATTAGTTATCTGAAGACACTGCAGCTAATCCATGTTGTTTAACTCCCATGGCAGACACTCAGAGTCAGCAGATCACTGAAGCTTGGTATGGGTTCAGGAAAGGACAGGACTTGTCTAAAAGGATTCTAAAATTCTGGATCTGAACAAAAATATCCCAGTTACCAGCTGTAATATTTCCTTGTAAGTCCTGGTACAGAAGCACATTAAGAAAGAAACAGAGATGTGAATTGACATTTCCTAGGTTGGTAGCACAACTTGTTGGTGACCATCTAGACAGATCTGCAAACATAAATTCCTCCTGCTTTCTTGATGCTTCTAAAGCTTTCATAAATTTGATAATTAATACTCAACTGTGAGTCTTTTCTTATAATTAAACCAGCAATCCAAAGCGGCAGAACAAGCAGTAAATTGTCACTTGACACCTGCTATAAATTTGGCTCTGCTCCCCTCCAGACCCAGCTGTGGGCAGGTCAGCTCCTTCCATCCCCCTCCCAAAAAGGCGGAAAAAGGGAGCAAAAGGAAAGTTGTAGCAAAGAAATATATATCTGCATATATTTCATGGATATACAATTAAACACTGTTTATATGAACAGCAATCCCAAGTAATCCCAACCAAATCCCAAAAGGGGGAAAAGGACAAAAAGTGTAAAACCAAAACAGACTCACACAATCGAATCCCAGGAATTACCTCAATAAAACAACTAACCCAATAAAATCTCACCAAGTGTGGAGAAGCAAATTCCTTTCCTCCTGTACCAACACAGCCCTCAGCGAGGTCTCAACTCACACAGACAAGTGAGGCCAAAATACTGAGACCTTCTGTCTCTGAGCTCACCCCACAAGGGAGAGGAGAGGAACTTCCCTCTCTGTCTTTCATGCATCTGCTCACATGCGGGAATGGGATAGAATACTACCTTAATTTTTTGACCCCAGGTGCTGGGGAAGGTCTGCAAAAACTACTGCACACCTGCAGAATGAAATTACCAGAATGATAGTGCTAAATACATGCACATGGACATGCACATGGACAAGGTAATATGCCTTAAAAAACACCATAATTTTTACAAGCCCTGATGATGGAATTGCCTGTTCAGAACGTAATGCTGAGATTAGTATCTATAGTGAGGAGATGGAGTAAACAAACAAAGAAAAAGTCAATTTAACACCCTTAAACAGATGCTCTTATGGAGAGCTGGCAATCATTCCATCCACCAACTGATCAATAATGTGGAACAGCTGGAGCCAATTGACCAACTGGCTTGATCAGGAGTAGCCTTTCAAAGCAAATGACACTACTTGAGATGATGATGCAATCAGCAGAGCAAAAAACCTTCACTAAAGCAAACCCCCTCGCCCCCCCCTCAGCAATGGGAGGTCAACAGGAGTTCAAGCACATTTACCTGGAGGGACCCCAACTGTGTGAGAGCATCACTGTTTAACTGTCCATACAGAACTGGTACAAAGGGCAGAGCATCAGGATCAGTATATCTAAGCCATATCTAAATGGGATCACTTCTCACATGGAATACTAAAACTGCACACCTTATGTGTGAATGACTCTCCCTTCCCCATCCCCACAAAAAAAGAAAAAATCTCTGTGCTATTTCTTAGTGTAGGGGGAAGAGCATAAGGAAAAAAACACCTGCTTACAACTTATGACATTGTTAAATGCATGACTAGGAAAAAAAAAAGAAAAGAGGTACCATATTACAGGAGCACAGAGTATAAAGTGCAGAGAAACACATGATCATCTTTATTCTGTATATGAACTTGATTTATTCTAATCCCTAAGGCACTACTAGAAGATTCTCTAATACGAGAAGTTTTGTTCTCTTGGGTAAAAGTTTTCAATTGCTATGATTTTTCTCTTACTACCTCAAGGATAATTATATTCTCTAACCACCGATACATTTTCCCCTTTGTATCTTCTACTTCTTTGACCAAGGAGTTCAATTTAATAGAAAAAATTTCATCTTCCCTTCCAGGGAGTTTCAGTAATGTTTTTAATTTCATTAGTCTAGGAGGTGATCAAGTCCAGCACTTCTGCAGAACCTGTTTTCAGTGCCTGTCACAAAATTCAACCTGAAAGATTATCCCGTGACCTGCCTGACTACCCTGTAGGACAGACAGACACCAAGGGACAGAAACAGGACAAATCCGTGGCCATCACAGGGCTGCTAAGTGGTTGTGGAACATGAATATCCTATGTGAAGCAGGTGGTGTAGCTGCTTTCTGCTTTCCCTGGTCACTCTGAGGATGGCTGTAGCATCACGTTTTCTTTTCCTGCCACCAGAGGAAAAGCTAATGCCAGGTGTGATTCCACAGGTGAGACTTCCAAAGGCAGAGGAAGACTCAAAGGGTTCAAAAAGCAGTTGAACACACCATAAATAGAAAAAAAAATCCCTCAAGAGTCATTGAGCAGGAAGATATTGTCTCCAGTTAAAGAATTCCTAGGTTTGCACATTTCTGCAGGGTGAGGGTTGAGATGAAATGATACCTTTGCACTGTTCCAATAATCTCACCTTTGATTACAGTGCTGTCTGGTGTCTGAGACAGAACACACACAAGATTGACCATGCATGCCCCACACACATAAATTCTTTATGAACTTACATTATTTGAACACTTGTTTCTCACTAATTTTAATGCAAACATTAAGGATTTAGCTCACAAAGGAAAGAAGGCTGCTGGAATCATCACCCCAACAACAGAGCCCGAAGAGAATTCAGCCTTCCTTTGTTGGCCACCCACTGCTTTGCCCACAATTTTCTGCTGCAGACTGAAGCCTAGTTGGCATCCACAGGGGCTGCTGGGTTTCTATGGATCAGGTTCATTTTAAACCAGTTTTTCACTGCTGTAGCTAACCAAACTTGAACTATTTTGAAAATAAAGAGGCTCAGAAGTGCCTCAGTATACATGAGCCAAGTAGACACTACGGCTGAACTGAAGCAGGACACTCTGGGGACTTGGAATCTCCAGGATGTTTGCATTACTGTTATGGATTTCTCTTTTCACTCTCACTGTATTTTCTTACTGTCTAAATTACCTATGTCCTGTGCTTATTCAAATCACCCAAACCTTTCTTCCACTTAGCCTGGATGATGAACCCCTGATCACAGACTTAATGAAAATGTTTATGTGGTGACTTTTAAAACTGCTTAGGGATGTAGATTAGCACCTAGCGAGACTTTGAATAGTATTTAGGAGTTCAATTCTGATAAGAATCCACCTGTTAAAACAACCTTACAAATTTGGCCCATAAAAGCTTGTCCATTGGCTTTACTGAACACAGAGTAGAATCTTTAAAGATGAAGAAGAAAGAAAATTCACTGTATAGTAAGAAGGTTAATAAAATATTACAATTATAGCCACATCTTAGTACCTGAATTGCTCCAAAAATCCATGTTCCTCTTGTACTCTTTCATTTTGCTTTCTTCTGAGCGCTAATCTTTTTATCTTGCTGAACTCCTTCTAACTGTTTTTGAAAACTTCCAGCCTCAGGCAGCCTCTGCAGGGACTGCTTTTACAAGGAGGTTTGATCATCTCTTGATGACATGTAGTCTAATTAGCAAATCAGGTAAGGATGGGCAAGGCAGCAGGGGTAAAACCCATTAAAAGCAAGCAGTACTTAATTAATTTTCTTGGGAAAATAAAAATCCATTTTATGATTGTTTTTTCTTTTCCACAAAGAGTCTGCTTTATCAGAAATCTTGTGCCCTGAACTGTTAATTAATTAAACTTATGGTTGCAACCAGCGCTCGGAGTAACCTGCTTAATTTCATCCTGGCTGAAAGGAAACTCCCCAGCAATTTTGTACTTCCCAGACTTTCAACTATTTAATTGTTTTAAAATCAGGAACTTTGGAATCTAATTGTGCAGTAGCATAGCTGTTAAGATTATTGTTACTATCAATATTAATGTATTATGCACTGAGACAGGCTATTTATCATATTTTATTTTAGAAATTAATTTAGGATTCAAGTTGCTTGTATTGAAAATCTTTTCCACTGCATCCCTTTGTTGTAGTCTGCAGGTAGGATCTGGATTGCTCTACAGTACTGCCACTACAACAAACTGTTCCTGACAAGCTCTTTTACCACTGCAATCTCTAAAGTGGATGCAGTCAAACAGTCTTAACAAAATCTCCTTTACTTCTCTTCTGTCCTGTAGAACAGCCTTTCAGGTGGCTGGTTTTAGGAAGCGCAAGGACATTTCTTTTGGCCCAAAGAATCCAAGGGCATCAGTTAACTCCCTCAGAGAAAAATAGCCAGAAGAATATCTCAACAGAGACAGCAGCAGCATCTAAGGCTTCAAAATCCTTTGCAAGGACTAGAGAAGCAGAAGGTGGAAGACATACAGACATAAAGAGGACATACAGCTCTTTTTTATCTTCTCTTCAAGTCATTGCAGCAGTGGAAAAAGCTTGAGTTCAAAGATCTGGCAAATATTTAGTTTTGTGGAACCTTTATAATCCAATTTTCACTGTTGCAAACTAAAAAAAAATAGGAACAGGTGGACTCATACAACTGTAAGTTCAGAGCTGTCAAGTGGAACTCAGTATTTAAAATGTATTTGTTAGGAATAGAATTGCCAATTTTCCTTTTATCAATGCCAAAGTGTAACACCCTGTAACCTAAAGCTGGTGCTGTACAATTACAATTGGGTGTAAGGCCTTCCCTATGAATGTTCATCTCAGGTTTTAAATGAGTTCTCTTCTAGTCTTTTCTCACCCTGTTCTTGTATTTGAAATAGGATTTCCCTAAAGTCAAGCAGAGTGAAATGTCAGTGGTATGAATGATCACAGAACCCAAAATTTAAACTTGCACATGCAGGGATTTGCCTGGAATGCTTTCATCCTCTCAAGCAATATGTGTTCTAAAAAAAAAGCCAAAAAACTTTAGCATCAAGATTGCTTATAACAAGCCAGTGGTAAAGGAGAAGGCAGAACTCTAAGCCCAGCAGATTAAAAGTCTCTCAAAAAATCATAAAGCAAATTCAAGGGAATTGAGGCTACTGAAAGCTATCCCCTATGTATAGTAAAATGGGCTATGTATACTTTGCAGATTACTTTAGCACTTTATCCCTAAAGCTCAGTTAGTGACAATGTGCTTATGTGTGTTCTTCCATGGCTGCTTTGAATGACCAATGACCTCTCAGGATGATTTTAGTGAGGGTTGACTAATTACTTTTGACATTTTGCATCACACTGTCAGCTGTTGTGAATGAAGACAAACCTCTACTGGAGAAGGAGAAACCCCCATACAATTAATTCTACATAAAAGTATTAAAAAAAGAAAGCTACCAAAGCAAGTTATTTCACTAGTGAATCCACCTCCAGGCATCATGGTCTTAATTTCTGTATGCACTCAAGAACAAAAGTTCAACAACTAAAGTAACATAAATTATGTATAATCAGTATTTTTCACCCAAGAAATTACTTCATGAACCCAGGGAGGTTTAGCAAAAGCTGCACTGTAATGAATGGCTGAACAAGATCCATCTTAAAAAGCAGAAAATGCTGATACTACCTGTCTCCAAGAAACTGTAAACCTGTAGAACAGGATGACCACCCTGCAGAGTACATGGACCAGATTAGAACAAACCCAGAAAAGTCCTTTTGTACAGAGCAACATTTTGACTCACACTCCTCTCTCTTGGGAACTGGGAAAGAGGGCTGCTCCAGCCAGGGGCAGAAACCTATTTCAAAGCTCTTGGAATTGTTAGCTGTGAGTCTCATTAATCTCATTCCTGAGGGAGCACGAGGGGTGCTTGTTTGTGAACTTACATGGTCCTTTGAGCAGGGACCTGGCTCATATCCCTGTAACTCAGAGCACAGCCAGAGTTAGACCCTCTCTCCTGACTCCACAGAGTGCCTTGTCAGAGCACTGGAGGGGTCCAGGCTGTGGTCCTTAATGCCAGAGCTTTCGCTCACCGGGATCTGACGGAGAGGATGAGAACTCCCACAGGCAGAAAGTGTTGAATATCAGCAGAGCAGCAGCTGTCAGGTAGAACAGATAAGGAGAGAGGACATGGGACGAAGCTGAAATGATCATGTATCAAGAGGAAATTTAGGAGCATGTGCCCACCGGGGTGAGCTGCAGCCATGGTCAGCCAACAACTGCACGTGCGTCCTTGGAAGCAGAAAGTTGATGCTCCTGATGGAAGGGGATCAGGGCTTCTGGGGCAAAGCCCCCTCCACACTGCAATGCTGTGGTTTGTGTCTGTTCCACACCAGAGAGCCAAAGGAACTGCAGGCAAGCAGAGATCTCTAAAGAATCAGAAAAAAATATTGGGGAAAGAAATAGATGTGGCTGGCTGAGCCAGCAGAAGCAATACTGCATTTCCTTCTTTTCTTCCAGAGTCGAATTTCTAAAAAGCAAAGACAATGTTCTGCTGATTTATTTCCCCAGAGACAGGGAGCTGAAATTGTCCCAGAGAAAAGGAAATAAAAGTTATGTCTGCATAATACAACTATTCCTGGAAAAAGCAATAATAAAGAAATGAATGTCTCTAGTATACATTTGTTCAATTCAATTAGAACACAAGATGTTTGTTTCTCATAGAGTTAAATTTTGTTGCATGTAACAGACACATAAAGTTAGAATAACCCTGTTTGCATCAGACCAAAACCAATAATAATGTCCTATAAAATTAATTTCCAACTTCTGAAAACAAGTAACTTTTTAATAACTATGTCATGGCATTAGTTATTTGCTACCATTTTAAAAACAACGAGTTTTGAAAGTCAGATGGGTATTTGAAGAAAGGGTACGGGCTCATTTTTTGAATGACATTTGCAAGAATAATTCCATGCAGCTCTTTATGAGACACACTTTCAGTTACTATGCAGATTTTTTACCTTTTACTGCTATAACAACACAGTATTACTTTTAACTACAGCAGCAACTGATATTTTCCAGTCAATTTGCTCCGAGTTACTACGTGTAGATTTGATTTGGTTTTCCTCTGCGGGAATAAAGTATTATGAAAATATGCTTAGAATATACTAATGTGAACAAAATAATAATAGGAAGAAAATCTTTTGGTGGAGCTATAATGCTCTTATTTATAGAAATGTAAAACTTACCTGGAAGAAAAAAAAAAAAAAAAAAACATTTCACCTGCCAACAAACCATAAGAATAGAAAAAGCCAAAATGATTTAAAAAAAATGGAACAGAATGCTTTCCCTTTCCTGAAGGGAGGAGAAATTTAGAAAATGTTACTATATATTTGCTTTGTCTGTATGATTGTTACTCATTCCATCTGATTAAGAGGCATCTCAACATTTTCACTGACAGTGGAACTCTGTGAAAGGCAGGCCCTGCCACAAAGACTTCAAAATTCAAAACGTAGGTTAAGAAAAACCTGTTGAGATAATCCCTGTTTTACAGAATTATTGCCCAAAGGATTGTGGGGTCAAACTTTGAGAAGTTCTGCACTCACAAAACAGCTCTGAATGTAGGGCTCCTAATTTTTCAGTCAGACCCATCATGTGTATCTGCCTTTCTCAGCTGCAAAACCAGACACATCAAAGTAAAGAAACTGTTAAACCATAGAGGAATAAACTTCTCAGTAATACTTCTGCAGTAGAAGACTTAGAATCACTACATGTATAATACCACTCAGTAAAGTTTAACGAGTTTCTGAAAAAGTAATCTTGCTTTATTATCCCAAATTCCTAGTCTAGACTGATATATCGGTGATTTAATAACAGCACACACAGCCTCACTAACATTTTTATAGACAGTTCAATGAGAAAAGGAGACAAAAACTTATTTCTAAGATGTGTTTTAATATGCTTCTTCAGGCTTTATGGCATGGAGGCGAAAGGTGTACATGTAAGCTCAACAAGAGATGGACTGAAGATAGCTGCCACCATTTTCTTCCCTGCTTTAGATGGAAAAATTACTTCCGCTCCTACATTTGAATTTTGGATTCCAGAGGAGAAATTGTTGAGTCCACTTATGTGGTACAAGAATTGCTGCTAACCCTAGCACATGTAAGCAGACAAACCTCAGAAGCTCTCCCTTCATCATCTTTCACATTCATTCCTGGAGATGCCAAAAGACCCTGGAACTTTGAACTACTATTTAATTTCATGGAGTATAGGCAACTTCCCACAACTTGAACCAACAGCAGAACACAAAATTGTTTATCTTATAAAAATTAAAATACAATATCTATTATTCATGAACAAGCCAGCAATGAAGGATGAATACTTTCCTACACCAGTACTGTGAGTTTTTTGAGCCTGAGCATCCATTGTGTGCTGTATTTTAATTGGAGCTGTATAAAATCTGGTAGCATTGAGTCCCAAGGGCACGAGCAAGTATTTTCTTTGGTTTAGATTCAGTTTCCCCCACAATGCAGGATTTGTTAAAATTTTTTTTAACAACAATAAGTTGACATATTTTGAAGATGTCAACCTGTGTCCTCTGTAATTTGCAATTTGTAATACTTGTCAGAGTTAATGAGATTGGTGTGTGTATATATTGACTCTGTTTAAATGAGGTCCTGATATATGCAGAAAGAAATGTAGAACAACCTCCTTCATATCTCTGAGGGTTCTTTTCTATGACTGAGCAAAAATTCAGAGCAGAGATACCAGCCAGCAACATAGCCAGACTTTCAGGGCTATTTAGAAAATTTTGGCTATATGTCAAGATTGAGGTTCAGTGAAACAGTTTTTGTTTTGCGGACTGAGAACCTGATGGACAGAGACATCAAAAGTGGGATAAGAATACAGCCCTTCCTTCTCTTAAACAAGAACAACATAGGATCACAGCAAGCACATATTGTACATCTCCACAGGATGACTTTCCACAGGAGTAAGCAGAAAACAATGTCTGTGTATGAAATATACAGAAAGACCTGAATACAACAATTGAAGGGGAAAAGAACTTTTGACTCAAATTAATGCTATCATTCAGTTATCCATCTGTTCAATTACATCACCACTGTCTTCCTGTCTTCACCTCAGAATTCCTGAGGGAAAGAATGTTCTGGGGTAACTGAGTAGTAACTAAGTTTTTCACAGAGACACCTCTGAAAGTACCTTCTGATGCAAACAGCACATTTCCTGGGTTCATTCAGACGAGCAAAAATACACAACACTACTCAAAACAGCTACTGCAACCCATTTTTTAGTTGGGATCTTCCAGCTAATTTGAGGCTACTGTTGAGGGCTATATGTGTGGACCTGTAATTCCTTTGGAGTCACCACACAGAGAGTCCAACAAATGAATTATATTCCTTCAACTATGTGGCTTTAATTCATTTCTCTGTAAACAAAATTTTGACAGTACTAGTCTAAATAGATAAGCAGCCTTAACATTTGTTTGGTGGGTTGCAGGATAATACAAGTAAGTTTCTAAGAAGAATACTTTCCTTCTTTTCTCCTTTCCAGAATAGCTTGCTAAAGAACATGCTCAAACAGTAATTGCTGGTACAAAGTGCAAGAAAATTCTGTAATAATTTGCACTGTGTGACACTTCTCCTGTGAAGTGAGAGACATGTAATATTCTGGGTGCTAGTTTTTAATTAAAGCCAAAGAGCAATCCTGATAGATTTTCCTGTTCTTCTAATAATGTTGGAGTCATTCCCAACAACAAAATGCTATGAAGTAATTACCTCTTGGACAACAACGAACTGCAGACCACTAACACATTATGCACTTCACTGCAAAACATGAATAGAATATTATTGATGAAAAGATTTTTTAAGACAAATTACATCTAATCCCAATAGAAAGAATGCGATCTCTTTTTCCCCCTTTTTTTCCCTCTATCTTTGAAGTTACATTGCTGAAAGTCTATTATGTGAAGCAAGTACTACTTAGGGTTCTTGTAGTACACGTACTATGCACAGAACAAAACCTATAAGGAGGTTTATCATTGTAAAATTCTGCTTATTTTTCTTGGCATTACTCTTTTGAGTTTTTTTGTATGAAAAGTACAAGGAACTCTGTTCTGGTTAATTAGAATAAGTCACTACAAAAGAGCAAATTGCTTTAACTGATGTTTCTACAACATCTAACATGGCTTGGACTACAAAGTTTTTCAGCATGTATAGGACACCAGAACCACATTGTCACACAAACTTTGCCAAAATGAGAGGTGGAACACTTTCAACAACTTTGTATTGACAGACTGAAAACTGTTGTATAACATTTTGTTTGACAGTCAAGATTTTTTCCTTCATTTGCACTTGCCAAATCCATTTGGGCTGTAAATTGGAATGCACGTGGATACAAAGCTGAAATAGCTCAACAGCTTCGTGACAGTTTTTTTCTACATGGAGCTACTCCAGTGCTTTGAATGTGTACGTACTTTACTGAATCAGGATAACAATTAAGTCTGTACAAAGTCATGGAAAGCAAATGTAATGGGAAGAGAATTTATAATGAGGAAAATAACCTTGAGGTAGATTTTCATTAGGATCTGTGTATACACTGAGCTAAGTCTCAGATTTGTTTCTAAACTTTCCCTTACAGAATTTCCTCTCAGCTAAGAGATACTCTGTTTGGAAACCGCACACAGAAGAGTGACAGCCACAGGGATACCACTGCCCAATTTTTCACTGGTTCCAAGGCAATGTCTTAGCCTTGAAGCCAAAGGCAAGGTACCTGTGCTGCTTTGCATCTGCTGAATCCTGTTTCTCATCAACTTGCAACCTGGCATATGACTCCAAAGAATGATACTTTCTGTGATATTCAAGGAGCTAAATTGGGAAATATACCTTGTTTGATCACATGGCCAAGAAATACCCAAGAGATGTGTGAGGAGCCAATACTACCGTCTGCTGGAATTTGATAATGAAAATGCTGCTGTCAGACACTGATAAACAACCACCATAATGAAAGGCAAAGTCAGGCACTTTACAGAAAATCTTTTATATTCAGGAAAAGGGACCATCAATAGCTTTTTTGTTGTTGGTTTTTTTTTTGTCTGGTTTTTTTTTTTTTTTTGGTTTTGGTTTTTTTTTTTGTTTTTTCTTGTTTTTTTTAAGGTTTTACTTTAATAATTAGTGTGTTTAGGACCTGTACTTCTGCCTGCATTTTTAATTCCAGAGGTAACAGACAGTAACTTCTTCCTTGTGCACCACTGTGCTAGGCCAAAAAGTCAGACACAGCTTTTGTGATTTGGAAAAAACATTTCCTTTTATAATAACTGTGTCTTACATCACTGGAGAACTGCACACAAATAGCGATGAGACCAGGTGTCAACCCTGTATTTTTCAAATGCTCTGTCTGGGACAAGTAACATCTCTGTTGCCTTTAGAGCTTTCCTCAGTTCTGACCACATTCTTCAGGACCAGGTCACAACCCAGACCCTTTGCAGCATCACTCACAAAGACCTGACAGCACATCCACAGTCCTAGCAGAGCAGTGTTTCCTCAGCTTGCCTTGTTTCAGGGTCAGTCAGTTCAGCAATAACTCACCAAGGATGTGTTTGCCTTCACCAGACAGCAGTGAGTGATTTCTAGCACTTAGAACCTTCCACCTGCATCTCCATGCCCTGTGCTGCTCCCCCTCACTGCAGTGGATGTCACTCTGATTATGTTCTACAGGCTCCTTCCTACACTATCTCCCAAACCTAATTCAGCCTGAAATGTACATACCAACTTTTCTTTTTGTTTATGTTTTTAATCTTCCTGTTCTTTATGTAGCTCCTGTAACACACTTTGATTTGAAACAGTAAATTTTTTTGAGTTTTATGGATTATCACATTCTGTTTTATCTCAAAACACACGGTGCAGGAGAACTATCTCTAGATTCCAGGTGCTTCCAGCACTGAACAGCAGCTAAGGGAGGACATAAAATGTCTCTACTTTCCTGCATCTCACTGAATTTTTTCATCTTCATCTCTAGTTGCCCTGCTGATCAAAGCCAACAAAAGGTGACAGGAATTCTTGAAACTACAGCTGTAGGGGGTTTGATCTCTTTTTATGTTTAACCTCCTCTGAATGTGCTGTCCAAGGGATTTTAGACCTGTACATGGTTCTCTGCCTACCAAAGCAGTAAAAAGCTCTACATGTAAATACAGTTCTAAAAAGCTTATCTGATTTTTATGCTGAAAGTTATTGTGGTTGGAAACTTTACCACAAACATGGTGGTGCTCATAGATAAATTGGAGGGTTGCAAACACATTGTTCTGTAAAAGTTACCTTAAAATTTGAAGTCCATCTAATGAAAGGAGAGGCAGCAGTGGATGCTAATGTATTATGTTTCCATCTGCAACATGGGGATAAAATCTTGTATTTGTCCCATTAAAAAAAATAAAATAAAATAATGCTGCACAGATTTTGGGTAGTTTTGGGTACAGGTTTGGGTGCAGCATCATTTGTATCTCGTCCATAGTTACGTTACCTGCAGCTATAAAATACCCACAACTGCACAGGCACATTTGCATTTCTAATTGTTTGTACACAATATTGAAAATCTGGATGCATACATGCCTGTCCTTTTGAGGAGTAATGGAAAGAGGGTTTACCTTTGCCTTGTTTACATTTCAGAACACAGAGTTTCATCTTAGAGAGTGACAATCTTGCAAATATAAGAATAAGTAATGGCATCTCACTTAAGAGAGAATTCTGTTTTATTTCTGTTTCATTTTGGTTTTTCATTTAATTTTAATTTCCAAATTTAAAAAATTGAATATGGTCAGTATTTGATTTTGTTGGGAGGGAGGGAGGGAAGGAAGGGAGAGAAAGAAAGAAAGAAAGAAAGAAAGAAAGAAAGAAAGAAAGAAAGAGAGAGAAAGAGAAAGAAAGAAAGGAAGGAAGAAAGAAAGAAAGAAAGGAAGAAAGAAAGAAAGAAAGAAAGAAATTGTGAAAAAGCCTAAAAAAAATTCTCCGGTGTTTAATTTCCTAATTTCTCAATATGAAACAGACAATAATAGACCAGAGCTTATTACAAGCACAGGAAACTCCAGAGAGATGATGGATAGAGACACAAATATCCCAACAATAATTAATAATTAAATAGATCACAAACAGGACTATTACTTTTCTAAATAATAAGCAACACACATATTTGCAGAAATTTTAGTGATTTGATAACACTCGGAACCTGGTTAAATTAAATTGCTTTGTAAACAAGGAAAGAGTTAAAAGCCTGCTCTAGAAGTAAAAGCTTTTAGATGTGTTGCTATTTTACCTTAAATCCAGAAATAGAGTATTACTGGCAGAGGTAAATTAGAGAATATGTACAAGAAAAGCATATAAATCTCCAGTTCCAAGTTTTGAGGAATTTTATTGGTCATCAACAAAGAGTAGTCATTCCCATCCATATCCCCAAGAACATTCATAGGCTAGTGATGAGTTTGAGCTTGGTTACTCTCCAATAACATCTATCTAGGAAATAGAATCATCTATAATTTTTAAGGCTCACATCACAAAGGAGGAAAAAATATAATACTTGGTCTTTGATCCAGAATAAATTAAAAACAAGGCAGTAAAAATGTGTTTGGAGGGGGAAAAAAAGACTCCTGATAAACAAAGAGCTAAATAAAAATAATACCAGCTCCAGGCAGGTTGCTTAGCTCTGCTCAAGGCACCTTTTCTATTCTGGAACTAGAAAATAGAACTGAATCTGATCCCAGGGCTGGTGTCACCTCCTCTAACAGCACATGGGGAGCAAATTCACAGGAAAATATGAAACAGTGGGGGAAAAAACAAAGCAAGCATTAAACTTGAAACAAGAATCAAAGAAAAAAAAAACATTAAAAAAGAAACAAAACCAGCATTAAACTTGGTCTGCAAACACCAACACTGGCACTTGGTAAATCCTCTGGATTAGTCACAGAAGGGTGTGGAGAAATCTGCATTTATGAACATTCTGTTAACATCTAGCATTATGGTTTATTATGCTGTATTGCTGATAGTGATCTTGACTATACACTTCACTGACTGCTGGTTAATGTTCGTAATTAATAAATCAATTAACTCCTTTGATTTTGATTTGATTAAAGCTAAGTGAACTGAGCTGCTCTCCATGATTTTCTCTGGTAAAATGTAGTGCAACTTCAAATCTGATTGCTTTTCTTCCCCCTCTACATGGATGCCCAAAACAGTGCAGGTGCAGATAACCACTGGCAAAAATCCCAGCTTTCCAGCTCTGCTCCCATCTCAGACTTGGAATGAATTCATTATGACAGCTTTACAAGAAAGGAACACCATAAAGGGTGTATAAAAGGTAGGTCAGGGTGTACATTTGATAATGGTGGACATGTGATAGGATAGGGATGGAAGTCCTCGGTGGAAATGGCTTTGCATCTCTCTAGAAATACTGTAACAAACCAGCCTGATTTTCAGAGTGAAACAAGCCTCTGTACATTTCACATGCAATTTGATTCTTGAGCATTGTGCAGATTTGTATGTTGTTTAGAACATGCTTCCTGTGAAATTATCAGAGTCCTCTCAACTCACATTCACTGAGCACTGCACTGAGAACTACAACATCACAAAAGCCTCTTTCCCCACTCATTCTCTTTTTAGAAAACAATATATTTTTAAACCATTATAAGACTACATTATGTCTCTGATAGTCTGTATTATACCAGAAAAAATCCCTCTTTTTGGCATTTCATTGTTGCTGGTGACACCATATTCACTTGCTCCTTCCATCCACCTATCATAAAAACTGATCACTTGCCTTCAATAAATCATGCCCATTGAGAAAGCTGGCAACTTGATGCTGATTGTCACCTGTGATCCAGCAGTTCACTATTACAAAACTGTTACTAAACTCTCTTTCTCTCTGAAATGTACCAATAAAATTGCAAAATGGGTCAAAATTTAAAAGGCTTGCTCTCCTCCAGTAATATTTTGTCTAATAAATTAATTAACCTTACCTGTTTCCAAGTTTAGATAGTTTGGAGTTAGAGGAGACTGGTGCCACAATAATATTTGCTATCCCAAGTCTATTATAAACCTCATTCCCCAGAGCTTAACCCCGAGGGGATTTTTTCTGTATAGTAATAATTTGCTTACAGATAACCTTACAGAGGCCTTTTAGAAATGCAGTTATCCTGTTTACAAAGAATAATAAAAGTTTGCTTCATACAGAAATCTAACTTTGGTGTTTATTCGGCAGTGTTTTATGAAGAAACAGGGATAATTTCCCTACCTGCAACAGCAGCATTGTCACTTCACTGACATCTGGAAAACTTCATCAAATAATGTTTTTCTGTTATAAATGTCTATGCTGAGCATGTGAATAAACTGAATTTTTTGCAAGAAAACAACAAACAGGAAGTTTTACTCTTCCAAGAAACAGACATTTTAGAATATCAAAATGGGTACAAAAAAAAGAGAGCCAATGCCAACTCAGATGATGTAGAGTATCAAATATCAAAATAAAGAGATAATGGGAATAACTCTCAGAACCAGAAGAGAAAGTGAAAACAGAAAGTGTTTCCCTGCTCCTCAACCAAAAAAAAATTGCAGCAGGCCTACTGTGAAATCAAGTATGAAGTTAGACAAACAGAAGCCAAGCCACAGGAAGGGAGCATTTTAATCTGAATTAACTGAGTGGAATGAGATTTGGAAGACAGTGGGGTTTTTTGAATAATTCCATAGGTAACAGCTATTTGCTTTTCTCATGAGCAAAGGACTTTTATCTATCTCCTGGGCTATGCATGCATCTTTATTTCATGCACCAATTGACCAGGATATATAAGAACTATGCAGCTTCTGTTACTTAAAATTGAATTATGCAAAAGAATATTTCAGTGCTGGAAAAACAGCAGTAGGAGACAGGACAAGGAGACATGGAGAAAATTCAAGTCTTCTGGCGTCACTTTGTTAAGCAGAGTCCATCCTTCTGCACCTCTTTGAAGGGGAAACATAAGGTGTCCCCTCAGAAATTCAGGCTGAGACACTGGGAAAGGGGATGACGCTGTGCAGAAAGGAAGGTTCACATGAGCCGTGTGCGAATGGAACGTGTCAGTGTCATCAGGCAGAGACCACACACGGCGGCGCAGCAACCTGAGGAGTGTTTTCTCCAGCAGCCCGTGCGTGCCCGGCACCCTGCACGGGATGAACGCAGCAGTCAGTATAGCTGGAGAAATATGTGAACACATGTGAAATATGCAATCAGCATAGCTGGAGATCAAATGGTTGCCCCTTCCTGGTGGCAGAGCACTGCTCCGGGCAGCACTGCCACGTTGAATGTGCATTGAATTGCCAGGGCTCTCGCAGAATGACCGGGCTCAGTGGCACTCCCAGGCGCTGCTGCCCGAGCTGTAAGAGGACTTCTGGTACAGCAAGAGAGGTGGCTTTGGCTGCATGGCAAAACGAAAGTCTGTTCTTTAGGAATGTGAAATATGTGAATATAGCAGTCACCGTAGCTGGAGAATAAATGTTTGCCCCTTCCTGGCGGCGGAGCACAGCTCCGGGCAGCTCTGCGTGGCTGAATGGCCAGTGCTCTCACGGAGGGACCGGGCTCAGTGGCACTCCCAGGCACTGCTGCCCGAGCTGTAACAGAACTTCTTGTACAGCAAGAAAGAAGGACTTCTCTTTTTCTTGCAGTCTGAGATGGCCAGGCCTGCATGGCTAAAGGAAAGTCTGTTCTTTAGGAATGTGAAATATGTAATGAGGAGGGGAAAAGAGAGTTCTTCCTGTGTTTGGGAATTGTAGGCATGAATGACCATACAATTATATGGCAACACTTCTGTTTCCAAACAAGACTGCCTATCCCTGCAGCTCTGTGATGGAGTATTCTAGGACTTGTGAGATTATTTCAACCTGTGGGTGCACCAGAGATGAAAGACCCTGTACCTGCAATGTGAAGAATTAACTTTCACCCTTCCAACTCATGAATCTGTCACATTTCTTGCAAACAATAGGCAGAAATTGGTGTTGTCTCAGTATTTTTCCTGTTTTAAGGATGAGAAACACAATATTTAAAGTTTTCAGCTACAACTGCAATGATGTTTTTGTTTGAAGTGACTTGTGGATTTCCTCTGTAATGTTTTATATCACCTGTCCAAACTAGAGACTGGGTGGAGATCACAATTCCCTCACAGCCATTCCCTGGGGAAACCAGGATATGGTCAGGAGATGGCACCTGCATGGGGCAAGACCAGTCCCAAAAATGATATAAGAGGGGGTTATGTCTTCAAGTTTCATTATAGGTGAGACAACCAACTGTTTTCCCTAGATGAGGTCCTAGACACAATATAAATTATTATGTAATATATATGCCTCCAGTTCAGGACCATGACTTGTTTATGAGTAGGATGCCTTGCAAAATATTCTTGAAAAATAGATTTGCCCATTCTGCCTCTCCTTCCCTAGATTTTAGCAATCTTTCTTCTCCATATATTTTTAATCTGTTTTTCTCACCTTCACCTGAATGGTGACTGCTTTAGAGAGATGAATGATGAGATCTCTGCGGTGTCTGAAGACAATTCAGGATGAAAGATGCTGCAGGAATGCAAGTCATTACCAGTACTGAATTTCTCTGTATTATGGTGGTTTAGCCCTATTATATTCTCTGCTTTTTTTCTTTGCCAGCTATTTGCACATGTAATCTCTCCTTTCTATCATGTTCTTCTCTGCTTCTTGTTCCTGCAAACTTTTCAATCAATGAATCTCTTCCTTGCCCATTACCTACTTAAAAATCCACTATTTCATGGTCATCTAACCTGACAGTACCAAGGACAACTTGCAGTGGTCTAGGAGAGAAAACCCTTTGGTATTTACCAACACATGAAATACACAGATTGGATACTGCAAAGAAGAAATATGTGAGCATAATACATACAGAAAGAGGATTCCACCTACAGCTGGAGTCTCCACCCAGGGAGTGGTGTCACTTTAAATAATTGTCTTTTATTTCCAGCTGACTGAAGATCACTCTTATTGAAGCTCCATTTCCGTGCCTAATAGAAAAATCTTGTTCAAGATGTAATGGACAAGATAGAGAGTAGAAATAGTTCATAACCCAATTTCCAAGGATCTTTTTTTGGAAAGAAGGATACTTGTTTAGTTCACACCATACCAGTCAGAACTATTTCCATCCATCCATCAATGGATATGTGTTAGCACTAGAACCAATATATTTACTATTAGTTATTACTACTCTTCAATTTGAAATAATATCCATGGGAGTCACCAAACCCCATTTGCAGAGGGATTTATTAATCAGTTTTTTATTTACTGCCTTCTATATCCACAAATTGGGTCTTACAAGATTTTTTTTTTTCCCCTTGAAAAATAAGTTATTTCTTTTTGTTTTGGCATTTGGCATTTAGGCATCTTAATTATTTTCCACCATTGTTAATATTATTATTATAAATTCCTGTAAATATTATAGTAGAGGCTCAGAGTGGAGGGAATAAAATATCGCAGAGAAATATGTTTCTCTGCAACTCTAAGTGTTTTGTCATCATCAGCTTCTAATATATAGTAGAGCACTTTTGGTGGAAAATCTCTGAATTACTCTGCTGGCACTACATCCCAAGATGTGTTTAGAATTTATGGTCACATACAGCCTCTAAATTTTCCCTGGATTTGGGCAAGCTTTCAAGCATTCCTGGAGACATTTCCCTTTGGAAATGTAGGGGAAGCAGTATCAAAGTCTATGTTTAAAGAGCACTGAAGAACAGACTCACATTTACCAGATGTGGAGAAGGTCAGTGGCAAGAAGGTGAAGTCTGGAAGGCAGGAGGAAGATGCAGTATATGCAATGCTTCTCTTATAATAGTTTTTTTATTATGGTAAACAAGAAAAATATTTTTTTCCCTACACTGCATTAGATGCAGATTTTAATGCAGCTGGACTTTTTTTTTTTTTCCCTTTCCTTCTTATTTAAGCAATTTCTTTAAGTTTTGATGCATTTTTAAAGGGGAAACCTAAAATGTCAAAAATCACAAACAGTTGGAGCTTCGGAGCTTTGTTTCAACCCGTTTCATCCAGGTAAAACCAAAACAAAAGCAGGAGGGAGAAAATAAAACCATTTTCCTCATGATCAGTGTTTCCCCCTCTGCCCTCCTAGCAGGTTTCCCTCTCCTTCTTCCCAAGGATTTGACATTGGTCACTACTGGCAAGGCTGTGCTGCCACTGACAAATGAGTGTTCTGATGCACCGTGGCACTTCCCCTGCTCCCGAGCGATGCAGGTAAGAAAGGAGCAGTCACAAATAAGACTTTACACAAATAAAAAATTCATTTCAATCCTACTGCCAATTTCTTCCTGCTTTAAAACAAACAAACAAACAAAACAAAAACACCTCTTGCCCTCAACCTGCCCTGCAAAGTCACACATTTATCAAGGTTTAATAATTCTTTTCATATGAAAAGCTCCAATTGTACGAGATGCTTTTAAAATGGAGCTGTGTGCCTCTTACAGTAAAAATATTGGTGAGAAGAGGGATGAACATGCAAGTGAGCCCAGGCTGTTTCCTTGCATCTGCACAGGGCTGAGCCCGCTCCGTACTGTGCTGCAACACTGCAGCTCCTGCTCCCAGCAGGACACAAATCACTGCCCTGTACCCTGCTCTGCACAGTCACTTCCCTGCAGATCTCCACAAGGTCAGCATGGCAGTGCTTCAGCCAGCTCTGGAAATATATCCCTTCTTCCCACATGAAGGAGAGGAAAATGGTGGGGCTGAGTCAGGAGAAAGGAGCACACAGGGAGGCTGAGCAGCACTTGAGCTCATGGTGAAACAGAGCTTAGCTGGAAAAGCAAGGCGGAAACACATGATTCTCCACTGTGCTGTGATGCTCTCACCTGTAACCAGCATTTATTTATCTGCCAAATGCCTGCTGGAAGAGGGAAATTTTATCCCAGTGTTCACTGCAATTATGCCAAAGCATCCTTGACATAGGAAGGTGGCTGGTTTATACAACACTGTGACTGGAACGTGGCTTCAACTGTCTAAAACAATGTAGAGCTTACCAAAACATCAAAACCAAAGTCCTACAAGCGTCTCACTTGAAAGGATTCATCCTGATAGTTGGAATTGGAGCTGATGCCTAACAAGAGATTGTTTTGGCAGGGCTTTGCTTTTCTGCACTCTGTGCAGAAAATCAATTAGAGGCTTTATTTTCCTTTTTAGAGAATAAAAATTCAAATAATGAATAATCTCTCTTTTAGTCAATGCTACCATTCTGAGAGAGATTTGTAATATAGATAAAAACAGATCCAGAAACCACTGACATAGGAATAAAACACAACAGCTGTTGTCTTTCAACACTCTGGTTCAACCACGGATTGTATCTACAAAATAGTCCTTGAAGTTAGGACAGCTCTTAAATATTACCTTTCCATTTAATGCAATTGAGGAATAAGCATATCTGCCCTTCACTTCCTGTTTAGATTACAAACTCCTCAGAGCTGGCCCAGGCTGCACATTTGCACAGTGCTCAGTCTATGTGGAATTTTCCTCTTGTAACTTTGGAAGCAGCAACCATGTACAGCAAGGCAATTCTAAAGAGTCTAAATAGTCATGTATATCCCTTCCATTAAATTGAGTTCTTCAAATAAATTCCTTGTGGCTCCTTTTGAGCACAGTAGCTGCAGAAATTGTTCTTACTGACTTCAAGAATGAAAGGGGAATGGTCAGGCAATAGGACTACATGATGGTGTTGGTTCCTTCCCATTGAACTGCTCTGGACCATCTACTGGAATAAGAAACTGGAATAAAATGTGGTTAGGGTCTAATTGCTGGGAACTTTCAACTTCTTCTGAGCAGGTGGGATACCTGAATACCAACTGGACAAAACAATGTATTAATCTGTTGTTTCAGACAGAAAATGTAAACAAAGGTACACAAAGATAAACAACTCAAAATATGTTACTTTTGTATTCTAGTTTTCTGCTTTCCAACAGAGAAAGAAATGGATTTACAAAACCTTTAGGAAATATGTATAAAACACAAACCTCTAGGATATTAAGATTGTGACACACAAAGATAATGCTACCCACTGCATAAGCCATAAAGAATACTTTTCTTCTACTTAACTGCAACCGCATTATATTTTGCTAAAAATCAAACACAGTTATTCTTTCACTTCTACACCATTGATGAAATAAATGAAGATGGTCATTGATACTTTTGAAGAACAGTAATATTGGGCACAGTGGTATTTCCTGAAGCTTTGGGCAAAAGTGGACAGACACAGGGCTTTGAAACACCTTCACTTCTTGAGCCTCAGCCCCAATTGCTGTGAAGCATGATACACACACTTTTTAATATACTTAGTATCCATTAATATGACTTAGTATCCACAAACAAATCAAATATATGAAAAAGTAGCTTTCTCTGGAAACACAATCTTTTTTGCAATTGACTTCCAAGTCTCATCCACTACTAATTTTTTTAACTTTTAGTTCATATTTTTTCCTACATCAGTAAAAACCCCAACTGAATGGCCTTTGGCTCCTAAAGTATCCTATACCACTTCATCCAAACACCCTGTTTTCCAGTTGGGTGTCATCTTCTCTTTCTCCTGATTTTTTTTTTTTATGGATTCAGAAAGCAAACTACCAGTCCTAGCTATTTTTGTCTAAGTTCTCTGCTCTCTTTAAGAATTCTCTTTATCTTGTCCTGTTAGTGCTTCAAAAAGCCTATAGGTCTCTACCATCCCAACTTCCATGATATCTGGGCATCTAAACCATGGAGTCTCAGTGTCCCTCCCAACTGAAGTGCTTGTGAGCTGTCCTTCTGTAACTGCAATATAGGAGGTGTGAGGGAAATATTTTGTTCCTTGGGGGCAGTGTACCAGAAAACAAACAAACAAACAAACAAAACCACCATCAAATTCAGTACTGTGAGAAATTTTAGACTGAAAAATAGTCAGTCTCACGGTAGAAGTACAGCAACCTGTTAATGGAGCAGTGAGATAAAACAGTCTTCAGAAATGAAACTAATTCAGGTCTGAGTTGGGAGCTACCAGAACTGCACTGTCTCCCTGTGAGGAGTTCACATGCTGGTCTCCAGCCAGCATGAATTCACACTGTATGCTAGACACAAGGAAAGTAAAGGACAGTTAAAAACAAACAAACGAACAAAACAAAGAGAAATAAAAATAATACTAATAAAAAATAAAACATAGAAATTAAAAAACCCATAAGCAATCCAAGTAGCTACATGGTATCTTAACTGGGTGATCGGTGGCACCTCAGTGCTACAAAGCCACTTGAGAGATATCCTTCTTAAACAGCTGCCAGCTACATTTGCTTCCCTTCAGGAAAAAGGCTGAACAGCACACAAAGCTGTAAGGTTCTTCCATCTCAGCTGAACACACATACCGCAGGAATAGGCAATAAAAGTTTTGCATGCCTTACTTTTATTTCTCCTAGTGATCTCTGACACCGACAGTTTCTAATCCGTCTTTCCTCCTACCCAGAAAGTTTTTCACTATGTAGACACACACATGTAATCATAGTAATTATCTTCATAAATTGAATAGGTGCCCTTGAAATGGAGAGCTTTCATCTTTGTTTCATTGAACTAGGAGTTTAGATAAACAACTTCACATACCTTTTAATTTTCTTTAGGCAAACCCTATTCCTTTGCAAAGCTTTTTCTATAGACAACAAAGCTGTGAGGAAGCAGGCAAAGAATTATGTGTGACTTTTACTTTCTGAGTTTTGTGCTATTTTGAAAAGCCTCAGAGGCATTTCTGGGAAGGAATGAAATAGAAAACAACAACAATAAAAGATTATAATGTTGTTAAGGACATCTGAAATGACATTGCGCCAATGTTAAGGAAATGTCTGTGTTTCTAACATCTCATCTATTAGGATTGCCACTGACAAATTGGCATAACTAAATGGTACTGCAGATGCAGCACTTGCCAGCAAGTCTGTGCACAAACTTTAACCCAATTGAATTGGTTTTGATACAATAGATTTAATTAGGCAGACAGAAACTATTGTGTATCCATGAATAAATCCTTGTAATAGTGACTTTACATTGATCTTTTTTTGACACAGGCAAGAATTCAGGTTATGTTACATTGTTATAAATCAAATTATAGTGAAAGTCTTAGAGAATTTATCAATGGATATGATTGATTTTTTCAAAAGTACATCTCCAAGGTGTTTGTGCATCTTAGCTCAAAGTAGTCATCAAAGACAATGTTAGAAATCATTCTGATTTCTTCCTTTGCCTTCTGCTCTACATACTCTTCCCTCAAAAGAAATTGCAGAATTCATGGAACCGTACATCAAGAATGCTATGATGTTAGTGCTGAATTACAAACAGTTTGCATCTGATATTCTAGAGTACTTGGTTGTATCTGAGTGTATTTTTTGGTGCCTTGTGTTTTATGTCACCTCCAGTTTGCGTTTCTCCTGCAAAACTTACATTTTAATCTTGCAGCCCTTCACCTTGCAAGGAAAGAAAACAGATTTCCAGATCTAGAGTGCCTTTCAATTCACAAAACTCTGCAGATGTACATTATTGTTAATAAAATCCTTATTGTTGTGCTGCCACCATAGGAAACATGTAGGGGAGCAAGGCAGCAGAAAGGAGCAGAAAGGTTAGAAATACATGGCAGGAGATAAAGGGACACAATTTTCTCAGAGAATAAAAGGTGCATCTCTGTGTGAACTATCAGTCCCTCCTGCTGTCACCACAGTGCTGACCTCTGTGCTTTCTTCTCATTGTGAAGAGACCCCAGGTAGGTTGGTGTGGTGCTTCCTTCTGTCTGCAGGTCTCCCATTGAAAGATTGGCTACCGAAGATGACTCAAAACAGTAGAAATATTTTCCAAAACAACTGGAAAAAAATCTGGGTTAGGAAGCAGAGAATCCAGTTTCCAGCTCAAGGTTTGGCTGCAGATATAGATTATAGAGGTTTGAAAGATGTCAATAACTATTTTTATCACTTTCGTGGTTAAATTTTTTTGTTATTATTTACTAGTTCTAAGGTAAGAGGAAAAAAAACCCCAAACACTTGTCATTACTGTGCTAATACAAATATTGTGGGGAATTTGCTGCTGAGAGAAGAAAGCTGTGGGCAGCCATAGCCTGTGGACAATGAATGTCCAGGAGAATCAATATTTCCACTTTTCTCTTGTTCATGTTACTCTTCATAGAAAAACAAAAGGTTTATTTCCCCAAACACTAAATACTTTGTTTAACTAAGAAGTCCATGGAGTCTTCAAGTAGTTTCTCGGGCCACATACTAGAACTCCAAGTAATCTATTTGCCTTTACTGTGTCCTGGCTCCACATCTCTGCCTTTGCCAACCACCTTTACTGTCTGTGGGAGTTTTTAATGAGCAGAAGACTCGAGTGTTCTTGTTAAGCCTGAAAAAGAGCACTTGGCAAGTCCCTGGGTTTTAATGGAGCATGTCTTCCCAACCCTCTACTTCCACTCATTTGGCACATGTTCAGCATGTGGCATTGTTCAGCATCAAAGCAGTGTTTACTCTGTGCTGAACCAAAATTAGGTGGTACACTGTGATCTCATCCAGGGTGAGGGATTTATGGTGCCAGGTAATGTGCAAAAACAGGATTAATGACAAGACTGGAAACCTTACAAAGCAAAGAGACAGGATGAGTTGAAAATGAAGGAAAAGAGAGAATGTGTTGGAAAAGACTGGGGGGTCTACTCCAGAATATTGAAACTGGATCACCAATGCCTTAACTATATTTACAATTTTGCTGTCTTAGAAATTATAAAAACAGTTCCTTCTCCAGACTTCTATTCCTTATCCATATCTCTAGAGGGGATGATGATTATTTAGCTATTAGGAGAAGGCATTTTGCTGAGAAGCTCAGCACGTTACACTTATCTCAGCAATGGCTTATTCCAAACAAAATATATTCTTCAGGTTGGGCCATTTTACACATTCCACATTCAGCAGCCTCACTCTGACAAGCTGTACATAGCAGCCTCACATGAGCCAGGGAAAGGGATCTTGACTCCTGGATCTTCTTCCACATGAATGGAACAGGATTCACAGAAAATGTGCTTGTTACAGCAATGGCATGGAAGGGGACAAATGTGGAAAGCTTTTCAAGCTCATGTTATGCTCTAACCTCTCTAACTCACATAGTCACATCATTCCTTTATGCACTGTGTGCTGTATTAACCTTGCAGTCATAGAGATAAGCAATAAGCCAGTGAAGGAAATATTTACAGTCTGCTCTAACTCTACATTAGGAGTTCTAATGGCTCCAGATGTATGCCATGTCAAGGACAAAGATAGGAGTATGTGAACATTCCACACTTTGGGTTTAAAATGAATCAAATTAAAATTTATCCCTATTTTATGACTTACTGTCATGTAGAGTATGTAAGAGAAAAAATAATGCCTCACATCAACTCCATTGAAGACGTTATTAAAGCCTTTTCCTTTCCTTACAGACATGCTTTTCTTTTGTTTATAAAACAATGGTTACAGACAGCACTTGCAATAAAAATGTCACCCTCTGTAGTAAGTTACAACTCTTTAACTACCCTAAATACCAGCAGTTACAATTTTCACAGTCACTGAATTCCATAAATACTTTATAAGTTTTCCTATGTATTTCCAAGATATACGGTCTCTATGAAGTTTGTCACAAATTTCTAACACTAACAATTGTTACAAACTAATGTTTGTGGATATATGTGTGGATACACAAATAATTAATTTCAAGGCTATAAATGGTTTCACTGTTTTTCTTAAAAAAAATAAAATTATAAGCTTGCTATCTTATTAGTTGCAGTGAAAACAAACATGATACACTGTCTTTTCCTTTGACATTTGTTTTTGTGCACACCATTCAGGACAATGAAGGTACAGTCAGCCTGGTTGGAAGAAAATTACGGAGGCTACCTTACTCTCTAACAGATGTATTAAAATTTCTGTCCCAAAACAGACTAGATCAATTTTGTCTGGTTATGCAGGTAGACAACTAAGATTCAAGAGGTTTTAAATATGATGGAGAAACACACCTCAGTCAGGCCAGAGACTCCAGTTTTGGAGGCTGTTTTCCCAGAGTCCAACAGCATGCATTGACGTTCTTGCTTTAGGTGCTGACACGACTTGCTCTGATGCTACATTTTACACATTAGTCTCTACTGTAGTCATGAAAGATTAAAATGCTGATCAACACATTGAGAATGGTGGGAAAATCACTAAGTTTCTCTTTGCATGTGACAATAGTTTTGTAGCTATATACCAAAATAATGACCCACTGCTATCCCAGCTTGAAGATGAAATAATTACAGGGATAAATATGATCTCTAAATAATCAAAACACTATCAAGACAAGCACAACTCCTTCGTTTACTTTTACAGTGAGGAGATTTAACTGTCTCATCAACAGTGCCAGCTACTAAAGCAAATGTTCTGACAAAAATTGGAGATGTAAAGTCCTGCAAAGATTGTATTTTTCTTCTGAGTTGAGGCCTGATCAGAGCAACTTCATGAGAATATTGGTCGTGCAAATGAGCTACTGTCAAACAGATTGGCTTTCATCAAACCACAATTTACTGATGTTTCTGGCATGCAGCTTTTATGCACTCCAGGAATCTCATGTGAAAGAAAAAGGAAACCATATGTTTTGATTCACCTTCAGTTCTCCCTGCCATATGAGCTTGTGTTCCAGTGACAAAATGCTCCTAATGAACAGGATGTGTTGAAATTGCTCTGCAAAAGTGGGTCAAAAGTAAAACCCATTTAAAGACTAAATAGCTGTATTAATAAAAACATTGCAGTTCTGACTGAGATAATGAATTTTGTTTGATTCCATAGCATGGATTTCCATAAATATACTTCAGGCTCGAAAAATTAATTTTGCTTTTTTTTTGTTATGCAGGTTTGAACAGAGATCAAATGAAAGAAACACATCTTGGGGATGTCAGGAACTTATTTTAAATGCTGTTTTACCAATAGCTGAAAGGCAACTACATTTCAGATAGCCTAGAAAAGATTGTTTTCAATTAATAAAATAATAGCTTTTTTTTTTACAAGTAGTAGGTGAGATTGCCTCCTAATTTCACTTTTTTTCCCCCTTCTCTCTCAGAAAATTGAAAAGCAGAGATTAGACTTTATCAAAGGCTTGACATAAACTGGTAGCACATACACATTTCTGAGGCAGAACATAAAATGAACCTATATCCTTAAATTCTAACACTACAGAAATCAGCAGCACATCTCTGTACTGTACTAAGAAAAAAAAACCTAAGTGTCTTTCCTGAGTAATACATACATTTCTGTAAAAGATTTGCAGTTAAATCTCTGGCTACTCTCTCTGTTTAAGAAAATAAAATAGCACTAGGATCATTTCATATTTCTCACACTGCACCAATACAGTAGAAAATGAATTTGTTAGTGACTGCCCAGCTATCTAGAAGGGTTTTGCCTTATGCTATTCAGTGCTGCACTTTCACTTTCTAGTCTCAGAAACATCTTTCTCACTTCTAGTCTAGAATTTGAAAGAATTTGCTTTTAAGAAGTCGTACCTATTTTTAACACTGTTCTATGAACTTGGCTTGGGTTTGGGTTCAGGGTCTTTTCTGGTTTTTTTGGGGTGTTTTGTTTGTTTGTGTTTTTTTTTGGTTTTGTTTTGGTTGGTTTTGGTTTTTTTTTCAAGTGAAAATACACAGTGAGAAAAACAATATATAATTGCCTATATAATTGTAGTCTTTAAAAGCACTGTTTCTGACTGCTTTTTTTTACAGCTTCTGTACTGCTCCTCCACTTCTTCTGCAACACAATTGTCATTTCACTGCACAACCAGATGTTTTCTCCCCAAAAAGCATTGAACTGTAGGATGTCTCCAAACCAGTGTAGTTTGAGTGGTTCAGCATTTTGGTACCTGGACTTACACTGGCAGTTGCACTTTGGAGTAGACTGGAACATCAAATGCAGCACAGCAGCTCTACTGCTTCAGCTCAAGTTCATTAGAACTTGCATCTGACTTCCCTGGGAATTCAAGATCAGAGCCTTTATTCCCCAACAGAAATATGACAGAGGCTCCCATCTGTTTGCTTATGATGCAGTAATTACTCCTCACTCTTTTACATACCCTTGTAGAGCATAACAAGCTTGTACAAACAGCAGGAAATATTCTTTGCTCTAAACAATGCTTCTTTTACCAGTTCAGCTTAAGGGAAACACTTTAGCATAAGCAAGTGACATATATAGATACTCAAGGATCGGATCTGCAGAACAGATGCAATGCTGGTGTTCACTTGTCAGGTTTATTCAAGGCACATTAAAAAAAATAGAAATTCTCCCATTTACTCATTTGTAAATTCAATGACAGTCATAGTTTAAAGTCTCCAACAGATTTCTCAAAGAAAAAAAAAAAGGTGATTGCAAACACTAACTGGTTTTTAACTCACTAACTGGAGGTATTTCTTTAGGTAGGCTTGATTGATTTTCTGAGTGTGGTTAGAAAAGCTTTGCTTTCAAATTCTCAAGAGAGACAACAGAAGAAAATGGCAGCACCAGAAAAAAAACAAATTACAAAGAAATGAAAATAGGCTCATGTGATTGAAATTGGTCTGATTTTTCTTTGCTGCCACTGAGGTGAAGGAATACTCGAACCTGTTCCTCCTGGTAAGGAGAAGTCACAGTATTCACATTTTTATGTGGAAAGGCAGCATTTTTCTTCTCAAAGATCAACATACTTTATAAAAAAGGTCTGGTTAGGACAAAGGAAGAATTATGTTAATTCCTTTCTAGGGACAAATACACAGTAATAAACAAGAACAAAGACAAAACCCTGATCTGACATCTGCTAATTAGTCAAGCTCTAGTACCACACAAATTGCAACTCTGGGGCAGTAACTTCCTTGTTCAACACCACATTTTCTGACTATCACTTGTGAATAGCAAATCAAGCACTCCCTTAACATAGAAAGAAATGTCCTCTTGACAGTATCCAGGCTTACAGCCTGCGCAAAAAGGTCTCACAAATGTACCAGCTTTAATGCCAGAACTGTTCTTATCCTACTGAACACTAAGAATATCTTTGGTGTTCCTCCCACTCTCTGGGGAGTTTGCTGGAATTCATTTATAACAACTAAGGAGTTTATTTCCACCAGGTACAACAAATTTTATCCCACTCCAAAGCAAAAGCATTGTACCTAATAAAAGTAGTTACAGAAGGAAAGGTAGGGAGGATTTCAATGAAATAAAACTGACTGCAATAAACCTGAGTACCTTTTATGTGGCAAATATCTCCAGTGTACAGTACTATAGTGCTCACAGAACAGGAAGGAAAGAATCCAGCTGAAAATACAGAAGGAAGAATATCTTCTACTTACTGGAAATAACGGCTAGAGACAAAACTATCATAACATGCCTTACTGTTTATATCTTTACTCAGAAATTTGAATATCCAGTTTTCTATCAGGTATGCACATAAAACGCTTGAATTCTTCAATTCATTGAATGGCCTAGGTTGAGAAAGACCTTTAAGATCATCGAGTCCAACCATTAACCCAGCATTGCCAAGTCCACCACTAACCCATGTCCCTGAACATCACATCTACACATCTTTTAGAAAGCTCCTGGGATGGCAACTGTACCACTTCCTTAGGCAGTCTGTTTCAATGCTTGACAACCCCTTTGGTGGAATTTTTTCCCTCATATCCAATCTAAACCTCCCCTGGCACTACCCAAGGCTGCTTCCTCTTGTCCTCTCATTTGTCACTTGGGAGAAGAGGCCAATCCCCACTTGGGTACAGACCCCTTTCATTGCGGTTGTAGAGAGAGAAACAGTCTCCACTGAGCCTCCTTTTCTTCAGGGTAAACACCCTCAGCTGCTCCTCATCAGACTTGTGCCACAGACCCTCCCCCAGCTCCCTTGACCTTCTCTGAAGATTCTCAAGCCCCTCAATGTCTTTCCTCAATGTAGTGAGGGGCTCAGAACTGGACATGGGATTTGGGGTGTGACCTCACCAGTGCTAAGTACAGAGAAACAATCACTGCCCTGGTCCTGCTTTACACATTCCTGCTGATACAGACCAGGAATCCATTGGCCTTCTTGGCAAGACCTGGCATTTGGCCATGGTGAACCTCCTACAGTTGACCTTGTCCCATCAATCCAGTCTGTCCAGATCTCTCAGCAGAACCCGTCTGCCCTCCAGCAAACACTCCTGCCCGGTTTGGTGCCATCTGCACTGAACTCACCGAGGGTGCACTGAATACCCTCCTCCAGGTTGTCCATAAAGCTGTGAAGCAGAACTGATCCCAGTCCTGAACACTGGTGTACAGCTTCTACTGACCACACACCACCGATTCTATTCCCATTCCCCACCACTCTCTGGGCCTGACCATCCAGACAGTTTTTCACCCAGTGAAGAACATGCCTGTGCAGGCCATGAGCAGCCAGTTTCTCCAGGAGAATGCTGAAGGAAACACTGCCAGATTCATGGTAATCGTCATCATTCATCACCATGTATCAGGAAATTTGAGATTTTTTTTAGCCAATTGTACTCTGCAGCATACAGAAACTTTGTGCTATTAATCCCCTTCTGCTTCAACACCACTCATTCATTATTGGTTGATGGAATTCTTCAGACCAAGCAGTGAATGTGAAAAAGTTGACCACCAGGTACTTTGTGTAAGAACAGTGAAGCAGCCTTTTTGGTTTTGGTATTTGAAACAGAATTATTTATATCAGCTTTCATACTTTGTTCCTGTGAGAATCCAGTCTTCAGCCAAATTCTTTATTAGAATTGTATGATAACAAGATAAAAACTGGTTGAAAGAGGAGCCAGCTGAATGAAGACAAGAAAGGGAGAATCACCAATGCCGGAAAGCAAGGATCAGACAATGGTTATGGAAAGAAACTGAGATACATCACTGAATGAAACTTAGCTCCTGAACTCTGGTAAGTTTGGCTTATGTGTTATTTTTCCTTATTTAATAATAGGATTACACAAAAAAAATTGAAACACTGCAGAGAAAAAAAATAAGAAGCCACGTAATTTGTATGACACTTCAAGAGCATAAAGTATACAAAACACTGCAATATATTTCCATTTCCATTATTACTAACAAAATAATCAGACGCAGCTAACCACAAAAAGGAAAACATCAATCTATCTAAGCAATCTCCAATACACACGCAGTGAATATAGAAAGACCTAGATTTGTGACATCCCAAAGTTTCAGTCTGCTGCTTCAAACAGAGCATCCTACCCTGCACTGTCAGTGTTCTAGTACACGTTGCTTCAGTGCCATCGAAAGCTCTGCTGCCTCCTGTGGGGATCCCCAGGAAAACAGCAGGTGCATCTCAGGAGGTGAGATCGGTGCCTAACATCTTAATTAAACGGAACAGCTTCTAGTGCTTGCTATTCAAAGCGGGGGAGGGAGGGGAACAGTCAAAAAGCAAAACAAACCACCAAAAACCAAAAATAAAAAAAAACAAAATGGTAGGATTCAACAAAGGCAATCTCATTACTTAATTACTAACAGAGCCCTTTGCATATATATAACCTTCTTGGGTCTGGGAATATTGAATAGGTTAAAGTATTAAAAATTAAGACTTAGGTAACCAGTATCCTAAAAACTGTTCTGCAGCAACTCTGTAGCACAGCAAGGTTATTTGCTGAGGGCTGAGATCAAACTTCAGTTTGTTTCACCACTGCTCAGCAACCTTAAGAGGATAGAGGAATTATTGACCATTGTTTAACATTTTGTTCATTTCTAATCCAGCTGTTATTACAGCAAGTTTGCTTTATATGCCTCAGCTATACACTATTATTTCCACTCATGAAGCTTTTAACAGCTTAATCTCACAGTTTGATACAGTTCTTTTTAACCCTCCAAAAAAAACATTTCATCCCATCACGTGTTTTCCTCTGTCAGTTCTCTCATCTCAGTGTCACAATCATGCATTGCAGCAGACTGTTCTCATAGTAAAATCACTGTACTGAGGTCAAGTGAAACCCAGACTCACCCCATTGTTGTAATCTTAATAAGCAAATACATTTAAGAAGACATATCTTTTAACACTGCTATTTCAGTGAGAAGATCATGACAAACTGTGATGATGGGTCTTCATATCCAATAATCAAATGCAGAGCCAGATCCAACTTTCTTCTACATATTGATATCACTCAGTACAGTGTTTGTAGTTTACCTGCTGTTCTAGAAACGCCTCCTTCTGCATCAGAGCAGACCCCGCTGGAAGACAGGCTGGAAACTACTGATTGCTTTCATTTTAATTACAAATTTGCAAATTCATTTTCCTACTTGGAATTTTTTATCATTCAGGCAAAGAAGAGGGAGGGGGAAAATTCTCTGATTTAAGTGACTCATTATTGTTTTCCCAGCAAGTAGTGCCTGCTGCAAATCAATTGCTTGTAGATATAGTACACACTGAAGTTTGCAATACAAGCCTTTTGGCAAGCTCATATTAATTAACTTGGAGAAGGCAAGATTCATTCTATAAAGTTTCTTAAATGTAATGAAAGTGTATTACAGCTATTAGTGAGGTCCACAATGTCTGTGGATCAGGTATTGTGGCAGACATGTGGAGCACACTCGCCAAGAAAGACACAGTATTTTCTGAAGTCAACTATGAACAGTAAATAAAGTTAATTATAATCACCATAATGATCACTTCTAACTGTAAGCCCAACGATTGCATTATTTTTCACTTACAACTGCACTGATGCATTTTGGTCCCCTACTGTAATATAGTAATGAAAATACTTTGGGAGAAAAATAATTTAAATAGTTGGTATAGCAACCTAAGCCTCTAGGCAGAAGCACTCACTCTAAATCCCTGGTAAGTAATTGAATGAAAATTGAATGAAAAACTGTCGACAATGGAAAACTTTGTTGACTCCTGTTGTGTTATGTAAACTAGGACAGAGGGCATTTAAGAGACCCCTACGTATTTCCAAAATACCAGACAGAGAAATATTCAAAACATAAATAGGGAATGGAAGACACAGCCTAAGGGTCACTGCTGTGGTACAAAAGGTGAAACTCATCAGACCTGTGCATCCTTTCCCTTACTGCTGATGAGGAAACTAGTAGAGATGAGCCTCATGAAATAACACAAATATCTCTCTAATATTCTTATACAAGAGGTGTATTGGGCTTGTGTGGCTCCTGTGAGAAACTGCTAGATGTTTCCCCCATGTCCAATGGAGGTAATGCCAGCTGGCTCCAAGAGGCACCCACTGCTGTCTATGGGCAAGTGATGGTAGTAGAGCCTCTGGGATAACAGATGTAAGAAGGAGAAGAGAGAAAAAAACCTGCTGCAGAACAGCAGCTGGAGAGAGGAGTGACAATATGTGAGAGAAACAGTAAAGGAGAAGGGGAAGGAGTAGCTTCAGGAGGCAGAGCAGAGCTCCCCCTGCAGCCCACCGTGCAGGCCAGGGAGGAGCAGAGATCCACCTGCAGCCTGTGGAGGACCTGTTGTTGGAGCAGGTGGATGCCTGCATCCCTGGAGGGATACCAGTAATTCAAGGCCAGGCTGGATGGAATTCTGAGCAACGTGAACTACTGGAAGGTGTCTCTGACCATGGCAGGTGGTTGGAACAAGGTGATCTTTCCAACCCAAACCGTTCTGTCATTCTATGGCCAAAGGAGGCTGTCACCTCCATGGGAAGCCTGTGCTGAAGCAGGTTCCTGGCAGGACCAACGGACCTGTGGAGAGAAGAACCCACACTGGGGCTGGGGAAGAGGATAAAGTGAAAGGAGTGGCAGGGACATGTAATGAAACGACTGCAACACCCCTTCCCTGTCCCCCTGCACTACTCAGGGCAAGAAATTGAAAGGGAAAAGAAATTAGGAGTGAAGTTGAGCCCAGGAAGAAGGGAGGGGTGAGTGGGTTGTCTCTTAAGATTTGGTTTAAATTAATTTCCCCAAGCTGAGTCTGTTATGCCCATGATGGTAACTGATGGTCTCTGATCATCAACTGATGATCAACCGATCATCTCTGATAAGTGATCTCTCCCTGTTTTTATTTCAAACCATGAGTCTTTCTTACATTTTCTCTCCCTCTGATCACCTGAAATGGCTTGCTGTGCACCTATTACCCAGTCAGGGCGAGCCCACCACAAGAGGTAAGCATACAACCAGCACAGAGGCACAAAGAAAAGAAAACCCAGAGCTGCAAAGCTGACAGTTCCAGCTCCAGTTCAAGTGCAAGCTTAGGCACACAGCAAGCAGCTTTGCTCCAGAAGCCCTTTCACCTCTGCAGGCCATGTCGGCAGGCGCATTCCCCATCCTCTCTGCAGGGGGATACAAGCAGCAAGCACTGTCTTCAGATTTCAATTAAAGATGAAGTGTTTACACTTATTTTCTTTTCTGGGAGCCCTCTTTTCTCCTCTTCACAAGTTCTTCTAAACCCCACTTATTTTATTTTTCTTTTACATATAATATAAACCTTTTCACCTGGTGAGAAAGAGGAACTTCTGGGGTGAAGGAGAAACTGATGGCAGGGAGTTTCTGCTTACTGCAGCATTAATTCCCTATGTTTACCACAGCTTACTCCATAAAGCCTTTACTCTCCTCCACCCACTTCATTTGTACTTTCCCATCTTCCTTTAGGCAGTGTTTTTTTCTTTATGTTTGTTTGTTTTTTCTTTTAAGCAGAGATAAGTTTTTAACACATATTTCATTGCTCAGCTGGACCTCCTAAGCTAGTTACTGCTTAGAGCCAGGCTAATCAGGAGAGGAGACAGGATGTCCAGCAGAGAACTGACACAAAAATGACAAATAGACTAAGAAGTGAAGGTGAAGCTCAATACTATGGTCAGGAAAGCAGATATACCAGCAGCGCAGCCTGAAAGTGGGCAAGTGACTGATCACCAACTCACTGGTAACTACAGATGTAGACAAAGATTTGGCATTAACAAGCACAGTTTTATTCATTAACTATTTCATTACAGAAAAAATATTTTTTAAAAAATCTCAAAGAAATTTGGCTGGTTTGTAACCACAGACATCTATTTAACAGGCAGTACAGCACCTTTTAATGTAGCCTGACCTCGAACTTTAAATACGTTGGTTCGCTGCTGCTGCTTTTGTTCTAACACTGCTTTAGCCAAAGTGCTCAAACTAAAACATTTGGGTTTCTTCTCTGTAGACGCAATAGCAGCAAAGACACACCTCATGCTAAAGAGATGAAGAGCCTTAGTCTGGGAATAGTCCAGTTGAAAAAGCCAGAGCCTAAGGAAAAAGCAGCTGACAGGGAGTGCCAGGGGAAACAAGAGTGAGCCAAGCCAGCAGCAAAAGCACATGAGGTGGAGGAAATGAGTGCGGCCACAAGGACGGGGACAAAGCACACAGGGGCTGGAGGGCAATCACTGACAGATAATCCATAGCTAATATTTCATGTCCTTCTGGAAAATGCCCAAACTTTTATTGGTTCCAAAGAGTGACAGGACTCACACTGTGGCGGTAACACCTAAGACAACAAGGCTTCCTACAGCAAGAATAAGAACTAGGTCGTAAAAGATCATGCATGCAGACCATAGTGACAGTGTGCTGCTGGAGTTCCCTAATAGCTATGACAAATGGACCCTCTAAAGCATCTTGTAGTGATTCACTTAATACCTTTGAGATTTGTGCAAAGGGGCATGAAATGCTGTGATATCTCTAGCAAGCATTAGAAAGCCTTTTTTCTTTGGGAAATGTGTCTCAACCAAAAAGGGATTTTTTAGGTTTTCTTCTAAATTTTATGATTGTATTAGACCCTGATATTTTGAAAATATTAGGTCCTTTTAAGTAATAAAAATTTTCTTCCCCCCCCCCCCCCCCACTTTTTTTATTCTAGACAGCTCTTCCCTATATATTTCTGGTACCAATTGTGCTGCTATGTGATCTCAGTTGAATTTTTTAATGAAGAAATAAAATATTACTGTCCTTTCCTTTGGCATTATCTGCTTAGTTTCCCTTCTGTCTCAAATAACATACTCTCCAAATATTTCTCATTCCCAGTCAATCATAACAGTTGCTGTTTCTGTGGTGTAGAGTATTTAGAAATACTTCTGGAGCTAGAGCATTTGAACAGCCATAAAATGCACATCCATATTACATGGTCAATGGGGTGACTATATAAACAAATCAGATTGCACTCCATCTGTCTATAAATGAAAAGTGGTAGAGAAAAATTTATTATCATTTATAGTAATTTTTCTTTATCTGTGGATAAAGGCTTACGGAGCTTAGTGTGAAATACTTCTGATGCAGCTTTAGAACAACTCACAAGCCTTAAGTCTACCACGTGTTTGTTGCTCTTTTGCTTACCTGATGTCAGTCTTGATAGCAAACCAGCATCCCAGCTCTGGCCTGGCTGCTGCCTCAAGTGCTCCCTAGCAACTGAGCCATTGCAAAGTTCCTGCTCAGGAGAGCTGGAGAGCAACTGTGGAGATTTGTATGTCAACACTGCCTTTTTTCATACAAAAATAAAAATATCAAAATATTTATGTAATATTTCTATCAAAATATTTCTGCTTCTTGAAACATAAGTCAAGGGTAGCCATTTCACTGCAGGCAAAGAGTTGAATGAAAGAGGAACAACAAGGCTCATGAAAATAATAAAAAAAATAAATTCTGTAAATCCTACTATTTTCTAAGTCATGGGAACCATATGAGGCAGAATATAAAGTTGTCCAAGGCTGATAGACACAATTCATATGGAATCCAAGAAACAGAAATATGTTACTGAGGATGGTATATGCACAAGTTGCTATTAACCTCAATGTTACACCAAAGTGGGAAAAGACTGTCCAGGTGTCAGTATGTGGCACACAAAAACACACTTTTTGTTTTATTTCTTACTCTCCCACTTTTCCTTCCTCAAAAAACTCCACATATACTCACAAATGACTTTCAAAAGAAATTCAGGCAGGCAGCACAAGATAGATTATTTCTAGCAGTCAAATTCAAAAGCCTTTCCATATCCCAAAATTAAATATGCATAGTAAAAAAGCACTTCAATCGATTAAACTGGAATGACAAAGGGAATAAACAACATCCATTAAAGGCTAGGGTTATGCTGAGGAAAGACATTCAACACACAAATTTAGTACTTATGCCTGAAAATCCAATTGACACAGTAGGTTACAACCATTGCAAGGAACCTGTTCTGGCCCATCGTGCAATGGTTACACAGAACACACAGCCTTTATGGTCTGCAGCCTTTGCAGCAGGGAATTCAAAGTTCTCTGCAAAGAACAGACTTTGAGCAAACAGGCTTTGAGCAAACAGGCTCAAAGGAGCTCTTACAATAAACTATGCCAAGACCTGTCTTAGTAACTTCCAATTATGCACTAACCCACCAACACAAGATAAATTGCTGAATTTTGGAAAAAAATACAGTACAGAAAACAGTACAGTTAAAACTCAGTATTCCTGAACATGCACCATATAATGCTTGTCTTTTAAGGTTCCAGGTAAGAGAAAGAAGCTGCTTTAGATTTCAATTGCACACACCTCTTAGAGAGTAGATTTCCTTTTTTCCCTTTGTCCTGATCCTGTCAAGTAGGGCATTTACACTTGAATGGGAACAGGATCAGGGTCACTGCTCCCTCTTTTAAACTGCTTTGCATTTGTAAGTCCATGTCCTACCTTCAGCACAGAACAAAGCTGTTCATGGAAAGTCATGTAATACTGCCCATGAAATCTTGAATCTTCTAATATTTTTCTTAAGGGAAGCAATAAAACTTAGGCATAATTATTAATATAATTTTTCCATTGTGCCTTTCAGTTCTCAAGCTCTGCTTTAGCTTTGCATCATTGCTGCAAGGTAGTAATATTTTACTCACTGTATGGATGGCTAAGGTGATGAAAGAACAATCCAAACAAAAAGGCAACAAAGATAAAATCTGAAGCCTGGGAACACCTCGTTGTGTCTTGTGCTAACCAGTGAGTTATTAGAGATGCTTCAGTTAATATGTGTGTTCTTGCCAAGATCTCTGTGCAGCCGTTCCTTGACAGCATGCTTTTCTTTCAACAGTCTCTAGATAGAAGAAAAGGCTATTAAAAGAAGTTTGCCTTCTCAAGCCTTTCAAAGAATTACAGTGTTATATGACTCTGAGAAGCTTATTTTGAAACATGTAAAAGGGGCCTGATCATCACACCTGAAAAGCACCTGCATTCTTAAATTTTTGCCAAATTCTTGCAGAAATCTAAATGTCAGCTCTCTAGATAGTAAAACTCAATTATTCCTTTAATACTCAGAGCTTTATAACCCCCTTCCCCAGAGAGCAACATTATATACATTTTCAAGGACATGTGAGCTTTTGCTGATGGCCTGTTATTCCCCAGATACTCATCCATCTGGTGTTCCTTTTGGTGTATTTCTCTGTAGATGGATAAGACTGCAATTTGGATCAACTGTCTAAAATCCTTGTGCACCTCCTGGCTACCCATGGTGATAGCAGCTTTCTGTGCCCAGCAGTTCCTAAGAGATGCCATTTGCAGTGCACAGCTCTGTGCAACAGCCCAGCAAAGCTCCTATTTCCCATTTCAGGTAAACAGTGACTCTGAGCACTTGAATAGAGCAACATTTTATCAATATCACTGAGAGATCAGAATCAGTCCAAACCCACAAGCTTTAAGGTTTTCATTAACTATTGTGGGGCAACTGGAAGCCTATTTTCATTTCAAAAAAATTACCTTTCAAACATCTCTATCACAGCTCTCTGATTTTTTTTTTTTCTCCAGGGTTGCCTCTTTATTTTCATGGAGAAAAATGTGTTAAGTTCTTTACATGCAATAGGCAGGCAGTGAACTGTGAGCACAGCCAAATCCCATGGTGACTGGATGTCTGCAGCCCAATTTACTGCACTCCTCCTTCCAATAAGCAGGCAAGGCAAAGAACGGAACAATTTTGCTTATCTACTGCTTGCTGCTCACTTTCAGCAATGGGTGGGAAGGCAGCATCATCTCTCACTCTGTGCAGACATTTTTTATCTGCATGCCCTGAAATTGAAATTTTGAGATGTCTATAAATAAGTAAAAACCTGTCTGTATTTAATGCAATGTGATATTTGCATAATTACTTTTCAAGGTAATGAGTACAACAGAAGCCAAACCACAGAAGGCTGAATATCTTTAGAGCAGCCTTTGCCAACACATAAACACAGAACTCTTGTATCAAATTGCAGAGCAGTTTAGAACGAGCATAATTTATTTAGGGAACAATAAGCATCTATTTGTGCTGGGCAGGTGGCCAAGGTGAACAAATGAAAGACATATATGTAATTGAATATTAGATGAACCATCATTACATTTCACCACCATTTGTCTCTAGGAATATCTACAACCAACCCTGCTGAGCAAAACATTGTAGAATAAAGGTGGCTGTCAAACTACCTTCTCCAAAGCCAAGAAAACAGTTGGGCTGAAGCAAATAATGACAATATGAAAGAAAATATTCTGAGTTGGTGGTTACTCTCTTTGTTAGGTGATGAAATCTAGACTAACATCAGGTCTAATGCTCAGAGAACTGGTGAGTAACTGCCTGGGTAGATGGTTAATTAACTGGCAGGTAGGGGGTGGGACGCAGATGGAGATGGCTAACCTGCATCGACATACAGCAACCAACCAACACACACTACACAGCAAAGCCCAGAGAGAGATGGGCATCAGCTACTAAGCCAAGCTATGACAATGCTTCACTATCCACTTACGGCATAACCCATCAAATAGTAATTAATATCAATATTATTTAGGAGTTTATGGTGTCCTCTTCGAAAACACTTCCAAGATTATTACAGAACTTTGGAGAACATTGGTCCACAAGTAAGACATGATTTCTACACAGGGAAAGGTTGTGGTCTTTGGGGGCCTAAATGTTTTGACAATTCTGACTGAAAATATTCCCAATGTTTTCTAACATAGATAGTGTGTGGAACATGAAGAGACTCACATTGCACCTCTGTATAATGTGTAAAAGTAACTTGATAAAGCAACTGAAATTCTGAAGCACCCAACTCCAGATATTGTCACAGCATCTTAATAAAGCAGAGCAGTAAATACATAAGCAATTATAAACATAGCCTGTTTAAACTCTTCTGTCTCAGATTGTAATATTATGACCTAGTGCTGCTGAGAACTGTACATTCTAAAAACTAGGAGGTTCTCAAATCACAATTAGAAGAGAACTGAAATTTTAAAAAAAAGAATTAATAAAGTGGTTTGAATAAAGTCTCTTCTTTTTATGAATGTAAACCCACAACTTTTAGTATCTCAAAATATTTTAGTTAAAATTTTCTGCATAATACAGAGTTTGAAAATATTAACAAAACTCTCAAACACTCTCTCTGTATATATATATATGAAAAGACAGATTAGCTACTAGCAAATAAAAAATGAAAAAATAGAACTATTTGTTCCTGCCTCAGAACACAGAATCAGAAGTGATATGTAATTGGAAAAAAAATTAAGGCTCTTTACATGAAATTTAATGGTAAACTGTATCCAGTAAAAGACAAATGAAACTACTGGAGATCAGAGAGGATTCACTTACACAGAAAAATGAAGCATTAACTTGCCTGTTGTGCTGCTGAGGCCCTCAAGCTTTCACTAACTTTTCCAGGAATGTTAATGTATATAAGAGAATGAACTACTCAATATCCATCTAAGTGACAGCAAAGCATGAATAAAGTAACACCCTGCCTGAAAGGTGTAAATATCTAAGAGGAATAACTTACCAGGTATTATCAGGTCACAAGAGTGGTCAGAAATTACTGCTTTGCCTAAGTGGTTGGTGTTACACAAAATTTAAATCAACAGTGAACATGTTACACATTGCAAATTTTTTTTCAGGGGCAGAAGTGATTCCAGTGATGGGCAGTATTAGAGAGAGGCCACAGGACAATGACCTCAAGTCTCATCCTGTAAGGAACATTTCAGCTTAAGGAAGAGAAGGAGAACTTTGTCTTTTAAAGGACATTTCCTGGAATATGCATGTCACAGGCAGGTAACCTGTAGATTGGAAGCTCAAAACAGAAAGTCTTGTCCCATCAATGTCTCAACAAGAAACCAGAGTAGTGTGACCAGACCCCACTACTATGGCCATAGAGGTGATCTACAGCTCAAATACCTGGGAAATCATTTTGGGTTTGTTTCCCAGCATGAATTCTTGCTCTGTAAAATGGCAATGTTTCGCTTTCCCAGTTGTACAGAATTTGCATTTCAGTCATTTATTATTTTGCTAGATTCAAAGTACTTCAAAAATTCACAAGAAAATTTGGTTCCTTCCTCTGCATTTCTTTTGCCACACATATGTTAAACAATACTTCAGAGAGAAATCTCAATTGTCAAGAGCTCTTGCAGCCATGCATCAATCTTTTTAATAGAGTTCACCGGGGTTTTTTTCCCCCTTCTTCACAATAGTAACTAAGACTCTATAAATTCTGGGATTTTGGTCTGCAAATAAAAATCTCCTGGACGTGCCCTTGCATTTATAAATGTGTTAGTTACTAGATTTTTTGCACTGCTTGCTTTTAGCAGCCTATGGCAGGAAATAAATAATAGTAAATCTAAGTTATTAATTCTACTGTAAGTCAAATGCAGTAAGAATATCTCACAAGACTCATAAGCTGAAGGGGAAAAGTTTGTTTTCCTTTTTTTTTTTTTTTAAAAAGCTTGCATTCCCAAACCCATTTAGACACATCAGTGACTTCTCTAGAATTACCTTTCTTTCCTCTGAAAAAACTCTGACCAGAAATGACATCGTGTTTTCTGGCAATTTGACCCTTCGAAATGTTCAGCTTTTCATCAGAAAGTCTGCACAGACAGTATTATTTCTTCATTTTAATCTTACTGAATACATACCTGATGTACACAATCACCTCTGGATGGGCAACCTCTTCTTCTCCCAACACTGTTTATCTGGAGGTGAGAAGTCAGAATGGGGTCATAAGCAAACCTAACCATCCACAAACCAATTCTTCAAAGCAATTTTTGAACGTCGTGAGACAATACAAAGTAACAATGCAGAACTCGATGCTCCAGGAGCTCCTCTTAAGCTCAGGAAGAAGTGGTTTTGGGTCAGGAATCCTGAGCACTCTGGACTCAGTGCTCTCCACGTGGGCTGAATGCTCTTACAGCTCACAAAGCGATCACTGTAAGAACAGGCAGCTCTCAAGCTCTGCCTGCTGTGCTACCCAGTCTCAGTGATCAGCAGCAAGCAGAGAAGTACAGGAATGATGGTGTTTTCCAGGCTTTCATAAGGTCTGGTTTAAGGGTTTTGTCAGCCACAGAGAGCTTCTTGGTATCCAATAGCTCCCAAATACTTTCTTCTTTGAATTTGTGTCCTGCCATTTAGAGAATCTGACAACACTTTGCCTGTTAGATACCCCTATGGCAAAGGCTTCCACCCTCTTCTGCAGCAAAATCAAACCTGAGTTTAGAAGTTCTTCATGCTGGCCTGATGTTTTAAATTTCTTTCTACCAGATAATGGATCTAATATTGCTTACCTTCTCTATAAATATATATAATCATGTAAAAAATGTACTTCCAACTGGTAACTCCCATGGAACTAAACAAGACATCTGTAAAGGGACTTTCTAACAGAAGTGACAAGTGAATCTTGGTGAATCTTGTTTATAACTTACCAGGGGTGATTTTGGAAATTTGAAAGGTGATATTTGGAAATTTGAAAGGTAATATTCATTAAAAAGGTAAAGTTTTTCCCTTATTCACCTGTATAATATACATTTACATATGTCTGAGTGATCTTCTTTTTAAATATTAACACTAATTTTGTTTTCTTTTGGGCAGTTACCCCTTCCTAATTTTTCCCAAATTTATTTGGAAGTAGATGTGTGAACAAGAATATGCTTTAGATAATTCTTTTTAAAAGTCTGCCATACAAGTTATCTCTACTTGTTAAATTTTAAAAATTTCAATTTAGGACATGAAAGTACCATTCTTGTCACTGGTGAAAATGTAAAATAGAAATCTATCTGGAGGGTAAATCATGGAGTCGTGTCAAGTCAAACAGAGGCAAGTTCTGCATTATCTGCACTTCCATGAACTGATTCCACCCTAAAGATACACTATGGTAGGAATTTAGAAGTGGATGAGGCCATCAGATTGTGGAGCAATCTGGTAAACAGTTCTGGTGATTTATACTGGTACAGGTCTCTTCTCATCAAACACTGACCTAGTGAATTAATCACTGAGGAATAAACCTCAAGTAAGCCCTCATTCCTGTTCCACTTTTGCAATAAAACTAAAACTCAAATAATCACAAGCTTATCCAGCCAAATATCTACTTAACCTAAACACATTAAAAGTAGTTAAAACAAAATAAAACAATAAAAGAAAGCCAAATCAGCTGAATTTGTTCTTAATTAAATACAACAGACCAACTGTGCTGTGCACCTCAGGAAACTTCAGGGGCTACAGAAAGCTCCAGATTAGATTACTGTGCATCATTCACAAATCCAGCAGGAGTTTTGCTCTGCTACAGAAATGTTTTGCTTTGTGATCCACACAGAGTCTCCCTAGATGGTCAATCAGAAAGTTCTGCTCCCAGTTTTCTTACCTCTTCCCAACATTTTTCCCTAAAGAAAGAGTTGTTTCTGAGTGAGGAAACAAGATTGAGAGAGTGATTTAAAAAGTCCAAGGTAATATATATCCAAAGGCTGGGAATGTTTGCCCTCTTTCAAACACAAATCACTTCGCTTTCCCTGCCAGCAAATGCATTTGACAACAGAGGCATCCGTGGCACTTCATGCAGCACATGAAAATGGTCTTTTGAGAGTTACATTATTGGGTTTTTGGGTCCCAAGCACCAAAGGATTTAGGGCCTTAGAGACGTACCTTCCTCAGGGACACCCCTTAATACAACACTGAAAGCAGGCTGACAGAACAGGATATTCTAAACTCAGTGTTATGTTAATGAAATAATTCAACATTTTATTAACATGGGAAATGAGAGTTTGATTGTGCTTGCTCAGACCAGAACTCTCTGAAGTCTCTTGGAATGTACTGGGAGATAGAGAAAACATACACATAAGTAAAAATATGAGCTCATCTACTCAGCCAATGGAAAATTTACTCAATTCTTATTCCCCAAACTCAGAGTGGGGTGGAGGGCACAGAAAGGCAAGTTAAAAACAGACCACTTCTGCTAGGACAGGATGACTTCAGGATGCTGTAACCTCTGCAATGCTCCAGTGACCTTTTCACAGCAACACAGAAGGAGGGCAGGGCAATGACCCTTCTTGCCTTCACACCTTCACAGTCTCATAATTCAACAGCTCAAAGTTGCAGAAGGGAGCAACTATTGCCAAACTTTGTAGTGCTGACAATTACAGAGGAATAAGAAGATTTCTGCATGGTTCCTGGTCACTATCTGCACAAAGACCAGAGTTAAGCTGAGCTTTTAAAATGTGCAAAAGCTGCATTACCTCTGGCAAAGTCCATACAACTGTACACTCAAAGTTTCACTCAGACCTATCTGTAAATTAATTAATACGTCAGAGAAACCACCCCATTACCCATCTTTGATATAACAATACAATCACAATTTAATCACATTTCCACTATTTCAATTTCCTTCCCTGGTTAGGATAGAAGTGCAACTGGAAAGCTGAGGACATTACCTCAGTGTTCCAATGCAAATGATTTGCAGGATTGACCTTGAACAATCTTAACCACTACTTATCTGATCCAAACCCCTCAACGAAGCTTTGCACAGAGGGCTAGATGGAACTAAAATCAAAGAACATTCATTTCAACACCCAATAAAAGTGACTCCTAGCCATGTATCTTTAGTCCAATTTCAAATGCAAACCCTGGTTCTCAACAAAGAAGAATGATTCTTATTTCAAGGGCTGTTTTCTCACCTCCTGCCAATGTGAGACAAGTCAGCACGACATTGATTAGAGGAACTGAAAGTGCCAGAGTTGTTAAAAGGGAATGGATGACAATTTCATGGTAATTGAAGACTAATTATACTTTTCTAGCAAATAATCACTATATGTTCAATGTTTGATTTAAAAAAAGGGGAGTGGACAAACCACCCTTCATTTCCCTTATTATAAAACCTAATTAAACACTTAGAGGAAAAGAAATATTTTCTCCTGGTTACTTCATAGAGTCCTCTCTTCCTCAGGCTTCTAATTGGGGTTCTCTGCCTCAGGTTCCTCCTACCTACAGGTTACACAGCAGAATGTAGACTCACTGCTCTGGGCTGAGTTCTGCCAGACACTGGGCACCTAAAAAGCAGATGTTGCAGTACCTGCACCTGTATTGTGAAATGTGCTGCTCTATTTATTATAATTTCCCTTATCCCAGTGATTGTAGGCATCACCCAGGGCAGGTATGAGTTTACAAAAACCCTGTCCATGTCTTTTCAAGAGGTAGGTATAACCTACTTTCTCTCACTATTTCTTGCTTTTGAAGGTAAATAACTTCAGCTAGAGAATCTCTCCAAGAGCACACTGCTTGGCTCAGTTTCATTGGCCAGCTAAACTTGCTAAAGAATATATTTTAATAAGCTACCATCTGCAACCTTCCAATTATAGCCTCTTTTCCAGGATGTCTGATATGTGACAACTTTGTTAAATGCATATAGGAGTAATCTACCATGCAACATTATTTCAGAGTGTCACACACTGGAATTCAAATTATGCCTTTCCTTTCTCAAAAGAAAATTAACATAACTTCAAGAAGGAAAGTAATTCTGATAGTTATGAGGTAATATGGTGTATCTGAACCAAGTTTAAATCCTTACATTAAAATCAAATTAATTTTGTGGCATCAGGGACACTCAGAGGAAGGAGATGGAGCAAAAGGAAACAGATATTTCCATGCACTTGGAACTCCCCTAACAAATCTGGCTCACCATTGCAAGGGACCGAGAGCTCAGTGGGTCAATTCTCTTCTTCCTCTGACTGCTACTAAGAATGGGGACGTCCAATAATGGCTGGGTTGTAAGTGACCCTAAAGATCATCTTGTTCCAAATCCCTACCATGGGAAAAAACACCTTCCACTAGACCAGGTTGCTCAGAGCCCCATCCAGCCTGGCCCTGAACAGTTGCTGGGATGGAGCAGCCACAAATTCTTTGAGCCATTTGTTCCAATCACACTCCCAGGGAAGAATTTCTCCCTAATATCTCATCTAACCCTGTCCTCTGTCAGTTTAAAGCCATTACCCTTTGTCCTATCACTACATGTCCCTGTCTCTAGACTTCTTATTAGATAATGATGTCACAGGCATTGACTTAGTACCTTGAAATTCTATTTCACAACATTTCACTCTTTGGAATTACACTTTGGTGTCAGTTTTCCGTTTCCAGCTTATACAGATTCCCCAAGAGTTTTAAAAATTATTTTCTTAATGGCTCTATTTCCTCCCTTCACAGATACTAATTAATTTTGTACTGCCTTTCAAGCATGAAGATTTCATTGCAGAAACATCAACAAGTCAATAATCAAGCACAGAGAATCTACTATTGTAGGTGCTGGGGATGAATAACGTGATGAAAACAGTTTTTCAGAAGGAAAAAGAAAGTGTAAAGGTCAATATAGCTCTTTGGACTGACATTTAATTTCCTCATTCCATTTAACTATGCAGATCTCAAAGTGCACTGGGGAGATAAAAGAAAAGATTTATGTTGTGAAACTTGAAGTTAAAGTCAAGAACCATAATAAGACAAAACCCTGAAGCAAAGTTAAAGATCTTCTAGGAAAGAAAACAAACAGTATAAAACAAAATAAAAACTACAGCAGACCAGAACTTAACCAAACAAACTGCCCTGGGAAAACATATATTTTTTATCATTAGCTGGACAATGAACTAACAAAGGCTTGGGCAGAACTCTTTCTCTTAGAAGCTCTTCCCCACCACATGCATTCAAGAGTATTTACAGCAGCATAGGCAGCAGTTCATTTTCCCCTGAGGACACTACAGGCCACAGGAGAGGAAAACGTATGTCCTTATGGATCAAGGACTAACAGCAACCTGATCACCCTCACAAGCTACCACAGAAACTAACACTTAGAAAAATGTGCAATTGATTTTCATTACCATCCTCTGTTATCATCAGTTGTCAAAACCCATCTTTTATAAGGGACTTCAAACAAATTTTCCACTTAAAATAGCATTATTGCCCTTAGAGAGAAAAAAA
>VXAU01000760.1:302065-316201 GCA_013399695.1 Formicarius rufipectus
TTTGCCTTAAGAGAAAAAAAAAAAAAAAAAAAAGGGGTAATGGGTACAGAGTATTTCACCATTAGAGCAGTTCCTTGAAAAGTTTTTAAGGTGAAAGCTCAAGTTCTCATTAGTCCTAACTGTGTGGTGAATATTCACTGTTAGACATCTAAATTAGAAACTAATTTTTAAAATATATCTTAATATTAAATGTAGATTAGATGTCAAACTTTAGGCACCTGTGGAGGAAAAATATGAACTTTCAGTAACATTAATATCAGAACAGTCTTGCACTACTCTTTTTCTACTCACACTTCCATAAATGTACATTATTGGAATGCAAGAAAAGATTTTTAATATGTTTCAAGTTCTGTTAAGGTCAAAATCTAATGGAATCCTATGTGAATATCATGCAACTCTCTCAATAATTTTTTTAGCCATGGAATGTCTTTTTGTGTCAATATACATTTAAGGGGTCCTAAACACATAAGGCAAAGACCAGAGTGAAATGGAGCTAAATATTCTGAGACCTAAAAGCCTAACAAGAACCTGATAAAGGGTAAAATTAGTAGAATTGCATTAATCTTCTTACTTTTATTAAGAAAGAAAATGCTTTGTCAGAGATGCCCATATGAACAGATTTTCTCTTCAAAAACATTAAGATTCTGCTTTAATATTAGATAAAATTCTAGAAATAGGAAGTAAATCAGGAACCTGCTTTAGTACCAAGAAAGATATTCCCAAACTCTGAAATAAGAAAGACTCATTGGAGCTAGTGATTACTTACTTACTGTCTTATCTCACCACCACTATAATATAGTCTGCAAAATGTGTTTTCATGTTCTTAGGCACCAGTTTTTCTATGTAAGATTTCAGAGGGATCTTTAAACTATAAACATCTCCAGCATTTAATTACATATACTACTGATTACAAACTTGATAGAGTTTTAATGCTCAGCTTCAAAGTCTATTTTTTATCTAGGAGGATGAAAGGCATCTTCTTCCTCACGACAGATATACTAACACACCTGCCAACAAGTAATTGCCACGAAAGGCAGGCATGGCTTTGATGCTTAAATCATGTCATCTTTTACACATCATGTACTAGATGAAGCTCAAAGCCTCATCACAGTTGTGATCATTAAGTTCAACCCAGCTAAAAAATTGTCACTGTGTCCTGGCTTACATCTCCCAAGGCAGCTGCTTTCTTAGGGTAGAATGAGTCTCTGAAAGGATGGGGTAAAACACATCAGGCATTACAGAGTCATCCAATCCTCTATTGCAGACAACCACATCACATAACTCTCAGCATAATAAAATCCATCCTAACACCAAATGTGCTCATGTCCCCCTTCCCCTGTAAATAGCCACTCCAGATCCTAATTCCCTTCATAGTTCTTCTTAATTTCCACCATAAATTTAGTCAGGGGCACCGAATGCTCATTTTTGTTATGGCAGCGTTGTTCATCACCTACAATAGCTCTTCCAACCTCCACTGTGTTTATCCCTAAGGTTTTTATAGAAAACAATAAGATCTTCTTTGTTTTTTTTGGCTTGAAATAATTTTAAACATGAAGATACTGAGCCCTTACTGCCCCTTTCTGCTGTTCTGGGAGGGGGATGAGAAAGCAAAGGCTTTTCAATGGCTGCTGCAACCGTAGGACTCTGCTCAAATCATTCCCTCTGGGAGCAAATTTGACTCCTCTAAGGACAAAATGAAACCTATATTTCCTTGCCATATGCCCTAAGAACATAACTGAACAAAAACTCTGCTGCAACCTGTAAGAACCAGGCTGTTTGCTGAAGTGTCTTTGCTGTCCCAGCTTGAAAATGTCAATTATCACACTTGTGCTTTGCTATGAGCAAGGCTATGCTTTCAGAACATATTATGCAAATACAGGGAAAGTAATTAGGATGGATACTGCCACTAGTTGTTCAGATCACTTAATCACACTTTTCTGCTCTGAGATAGTACTTATTTATCATAATTTCCTTGACAAACTAAATGTAATACATTGTGTTTCTCATTTTAAGAAGCAAGCTTTTTCTACCAAGTATTTGTCTTTGTTTAAAATGTTCCTGCTAATACTCACTCTACAGATGAATCAACTTATATTGACAGAGGTAATATATGATCCAAAAGTGAAGCTACTGTCATTTCGAATGTTTAGAGAAATATTTTATTCTGAAATACTAATACTTTCAGGATTCTACTCTTACCACAGTGTTCTAAATTAATTGTCAAGTTGCATTTTCATTTCACTGCAATCTGAACAGAAAATGGCTTTGCATCTTCATAAGTGTATTTTTTAACTATTTCTAGTAGTTTAAATCACTGTATATATAACCAATTAAACCTTGTATCTAACTGACTCCTTTCTACAGATTAGAAATGACACGGATCTTTCTGAAGCATTATGTTGCTGGATAACTCCAGACCCAAGAGATTATTTAAAATTAATTCTGTACATATGTGAAAATTAGTATTTGCTATTTATATATTCTCCTTTTGGTTTTCTTTGTCAATACAGTCCTGCCAGTTCTCTTTCCAAACTGCCCAGCTCTCTAACATGAACAGCACGTACAAGCTGAGTGCGTTGCACAGCCCACAGACACAATGTTCCTGCCAGATTCACTGTAGCAGGGTCCCTATCCTACACGTTAAATCACTGGGTAACTCTGGCTTGCAGCTTATGTGCCAGTGTTCTCTATTAAAGTTCTCTTTGTTGATAATTAGCAATATTTTCATGGAGCTGTGATGCTCCAGGAACCAAAAAGCACCTCTACTTCTTATTTCTTGCATAAAGAACATGTTCCTGCTTTTGCTGTTTGTTGCCCCTGAGAAAAGTCATTGCCAGTCCTCAGTGCCAGCCTCCAGCTTCCCTGCAATTGCCCCCGACACCACTATCCCTACAACTACATACACAAAGAATTTCTTCTGCCCAGCTCAGACCTAAACATTCAGGAAACAGCAAAACTATTTAAGACCTCTTCACTCTCCTAGAGTTTCTATTTGTCTATAGAGTGATTTTCTATTTATCTTGTTCTTCCTGACAGCAAAAAGCTCATTAAATACCAGTTGTTCATATATTTCTTACATTGGTCCTCTCTATGCACATTGTCTATCACAAAACTCACCAGGGCAGATTTCCTTACCCCTCCAGGCACAGCTCCAAAGCTTTGTATGGATGTGATGCTATAGCAAAGTCCATGATGAAAATCTCCACTTCAGAAGAGTGAAACCAAAGATTTAAACTTGTAATTGTCTCTAAATTACTTCCCCATTTAACTCTTCTGCTGGAGAACTCAACAGCTGTGCTACTACCTGACAGCTGAGAGAGGAAAAGTCATAGAAACATATCCATGGGAGCTCTTTTTGGAACAAAAACATAGTTTTTGGGGCATCAGATCACAACCTAAGTTCCAAGCTGAACAAAAGCTAGAAGAGCAAACCATCTGGTTCAAATAGGTAAATGTTTTTCCCAAAGATTTTGGATGAAATTGCAGCCAAAGAACTGCTTTTGAGAAGACTTTGATATCCAGAATCTGTTTGCCATATTGACTGCTATTGATGCAGAAAGAAGAAGAAAACAAAGATAAATTAAACAATCCTATGTATATAGCCTTTCCTCTTTTTTTTTTTTCCATATGTGATTACCAATAGCCCTGACATACCCAAGTTATAGAATAAAATTGTGAGATATGAAAAAACCCAAGTATTTCCACACATTTTACATCCCAGAGGTATTCAAACAGCAAAAGGACTACAGAAGTCATATGTGAAATTTATGCTAGAATTCCTACAGACCTTGAAATAAATTGGTATGGTTATCTATCATAATACTTCTAATTTTTTATTTTTTATTTTTTTAATTTTTGTGTTTCTGAGTCTTTTCAGTGACAAACAAAGATGTGTCAGGACTGCTACAGGTCTAATAATATTTAGATAGAAATACTGTTTAGAATAGTTTAAAAATAATGTTAAATTTAAGATACACTAACACAAGAGAGAACACTTGGATTCAGGACAAACATGTCAAAGCTTACTGGATCTGATTCAAAGTCAGCTGGGAAGACCATGGAAAGGTTCCCATTGTCCTTTGAACAGACTTTGAATCAGGTCAATGGAGAGCAAGCTATGTGCTAAGACCCCATTGTGACAACTTCAGTCAGTGTTACTGGTCAAGAAAATGTCTCTTCCTGGGTCGACTGATATTTTTTCTACTGCTTTTACTAGTTTAGGTCAAAATCATAATATTTTCTTGTAGGTTTATCTGTGCAACTGTTAGTTATGGAAGTTATGCATTTATTTTGAAATTTCATATAATTAAAAAAGGTGTCGTGTCGTTGCAGCTACTTTGAAGAGCCATTAGAAATGTTATCAGAAGATTTTTAAAAATCACACCATACCATACCAATATTAATTCCAGAAGCCATTCAATGACTACATTTGTAGCAATTTCAAAAGCCATGGAACGCCGTTAATTTAAAATATCTCCCTTTCCAGAGTGATTTATCTTTTCCTTAACTCAGCATTATGATGTTCTCTTGAAAACTTTCATAATATGTTTTGCAATTATAGATATCATCTTTTAATTAATTCACCAACAACTGTGTTCCCTTTTCACAAAAACAGACTGCTCAAGCACTCCTTAATAAACTGCAGTTATTGAAATTAAAGGGTGAAACTCTGGATAGGAAAGGTGAATTTGGGTACCAAGCAATTGTTTAGAAACTTTTTATAATTCAAATAATGAGTAATTTTATAAGTCAAAAAAAAAAATCAAAATTTTTGATTCAAATACTTCATAAGAATAGCACTGTGTACCAGCATTTGTTTGGGTTATGTTTGGTTTAACTTGAACAACTCAGTAGTAGCCTAATTGCAGCCTTAGGACTGCTGCTTTCACAATAAAATAGTTTCATGTATAATTTAGGCCTGACCTCCGTTTTGCCTCAGACATATGAAGTATATTATATAAAAGAAGATCAGTTTTTAAAATAATCTTGCACTGCTGTATTGATGAAGTGATTTAACTTCCTAATTGATCCAATAGCCCACTGCACACTTTATATCACTCAAGATTGATTAAGTGATAATTGCATTTGATGTAGGTCTTATCCCACGAAACAAACAGTTCATCACACCAAAAACTGATGAGGCTGCATGCAGAACAATCAATGGATCCATGCAACATTTATTTTGTACTCTAAAATATCACTGATACCATATTCCATCAGAAAGCACTACTCAGGCTGTCATTTTTTTAACCCCTTTCCTATAATTTTTGTGGATAGGAATATTTACAAGGTCATTCATGCTGAATTACTTTGCTCTTTCCAAATATCACTGCAAACCAGCACTTCATCAGGGCACTGAATGGCCAGGCAGCTGCATGTGGGTGTGCTTTGAACACATGCTCAAATGTCAGACACCTTTACACTACTTTTTGTGAACCTTGGATTATGTTGTGGGATTTTTCTGATACTGACTCTCAATATAAGTGGATAAGGTAAGAAAACAGAAGATCTGATTTTTTATTTTTTTTTTTTCAGTTACTTCTCTTTTGTTTTCATGGGCAAAAGGTGTTCCTTCAAAATCAGCACATGGATAGTGGCAGGAACAGGATTTTGCCTTATCTCATGACTACTGAAATGGTACCAACAAAATTGTCTCCTCTAGCTTGCTTTAATATTCCTCTAATGAGTAAGTGCTAAGAAATACAATTCATCACAGGAGATGTCTTTTCCCTTCCTCAAAGGTTGTTCTGAGCTGGTGCAGTGCAGCCAGTGAATTAGCTGTAAAATGGGAGATACAAAAAGTGAACTATTAAAATCATTTGTCAACACTTTCCTCTTCTTTTCTTATATGCAGGCAGTTTGACCATAACCACAGATCCAGGCATTTGTTCTGAATACATAAAATTGCAGTCATAGGAAGACAGGCCATTTAAAAAAGGAGGGAAAGCAGGGAGAGCATGTGGAATACATGATTGTGTAAGGCAAAATGGAATTTTCAAATAGAATATTGGTGTGGTACTTCATTTACCTATTTTATACATTTGCTACATATGGAGTACTCCCTGCACACAATGATTTGTATTGTCAGTGCCTCAAAGCTTTTCCACTCCCTTTGAAACATTAAGATCAATGGAATGGGGCTGAACCAGATGAGAATTGGACCCAAGAGCTTTTCAAGTAGCTGTTTTTCTCCAAAAAATAAACAGTGTATCCAGGATCTCATTGATTCTCAAGGTGTTGCTTTGCTGCAGATGAGGTACTATTAGTGTGCCATTTAAAGCAGGACTGCTAGTCTGAATCCACTAATGTCAGTCAGCAACAATAGCTGCTCTCAAATCTGCTTTTACCCACAGGAACCAGCTTCAGGAAGGTAAATGTACATTTATGCTGAGGATTGGGAACTCCTTATAGGATAGGGAAAATCTCAAGAGATTATTATAGAACAGACAAGAGCAAATAATCACAGCACCTGAGCTAGAGGAACTGAAATGACTGATTCTGCATCCTGAGCTATTGATACAGTAGTGAGTCTAACTACATTTTCCTTTTTTAAATATAGAATTTATTTTTTTTGCTTGACTCATTTGAACTTATCTCTAGATCCATGGTTCCTAAAAGGACTACAAAATACTTCCAGAAGAACCCGTGGTCTGTGTTAAAGCAGTTCAGATGGGATAATCTTTGCTTGAGAAAAATTCTATCCCAATGTAAACAAACTATTCCAAGCATTCCACACATTTCAAACAAAGAATGGGACATGTGGCTATGAATGCCTGGCTACTGCCAGGACGGGGAGAAGGAGTGCTGCTTGCCAGGCTCCAGGATACAATCTTCTTCCCAAAAGATCTCAATAGTCACTGACTTCCTTTGAGGTCAGCACACAATTTACCCAGAAATAAAGTTTGGGTGAACAAACAAGCCTATGAGAAAATCTCCCGGGTAAGAGCATTGGCCTATTTTTCTCTTCTAGGAAAAAGCAGCTCCTCTGCAGTATTCAAGGGACAGCCCAATCAATTGTAACATCTCATAAAATGGCACAAATGTGGTCTTGAGTACAGGATTACCATTTCTGGACTCACAATTTAAGAGAATTTGATATTCTAGGCTGAAGTAACTAATTTTAGGGCATTTCTTAAGTTTCCCAAGCCAATGGTTTGGGTTGAACCTTGCTGGACACGAGCCTTTGCTAAAAAGAAAAGGGCCCGTTTTTAAATACAACTCTTTAGTTTTCTTTCCTGCCTGTTCTCTGGCATCATTAAGGGTTTAGTTCATGTTATGGTCTCATATCATTAAATTAAAACCAATCAAATTTTAGATGCAATTCACCTTAATTATACTGCCCAAAATGCCTGCTACTACTCCCTTGGAAACCTGTCTTACTGATTTTGTTTTGAACACATAGATGGATAAATTAAGATTTTTCAGTCAACCCAAAAATACAATGGCAATCTGAATAATTTTTTATTTTCTATATATACTTAATATATACCTTAAATATATGATTTTATAGACAATTTCTATTAACAGCAGAATGCACATTAACACTGGGACATTCATGTCCTCTATGACCTTTATTCCAAATTGTGAACACATTCCTATCTGCTGTTATAACTTCTGGTTTTATATTTTTGTCTCTAACAAGGCCTTTTCCTGTGACTTTTGTCCCACTTAACCTTAGATACTTTCACTTCTCCTTCCTCACTAACATTCCTTTCCTCTCTTGAAAGGCTCCCATAACTTTAGATAAAAAGCTGCCGAGAGCTAAATATCAATTACTGCTGCTGTGCAAAAGCTGCAGCTCTAAGTTTGGAATGGAAGAGATGGAAACACTTGCAGGATGAGGCATTTTTCATTATTGCAGTCTTTGCCTGAACATACATAACAAACATGCGTGACAAACCAAGTATGAAATTGCTACAGGCAAAGGGCATTAACAAATTGGCAAATCTGGTGCCTTAGGGAAGCAACCAAGATGAAGTTGCCTACCCAAAACTGCTGCTCTGTCACTGACTAAATATACACCTTCTTCAAGTGCTGCAGGGTGGAAACTGAAAAGAACTTGCTGAGGGGGCTCTGACTGAAGGAGACTTCATTTGTGATGGCACTTGGGCACACCCCAGTGATATGTTCAGCTGAACTGCTCTTGGGATTTAGGAAAGATATTTGTCAACCCTGTAATGGAGATCCGTGTGGAATATCCTGTCCAACTAACTTGTATCTGATATAACTGGAACTATTTATAAGGCCCAGGACATTAAACTATGAATTATCTGTTTCTGCACAATCCACAATAGATATTTCATGGCCTTCTCCTATCACATTCACGGAAGTATAAACTGACCTGTTCACGTGTTTATTTTCATTAAAAGGCATATTTTGAGACTGATATAAGATTTACATGCAGTATAAGGAGGCAAAAGTATATTTTCATATAGACAAACAAAACTTGTCCATCTGGTAAGAAATGGCTTAAGGTGCAAGAGTTTTAAGAAAGTGGAGCAAAGTTCTACCCATTCTAACTAGAATTTTGGTGATCAGTTAATTATGTTTATAGCCATGTATGGTGGAACATCACCCTTTAGCTCTAGAAAAAAAAAAATAAATGATTTAGTACTGCTGCTGGTGGTATAAGCAAGGAATATAGCTGATTTCTGTGCTGCAGCATCAAAGCTGACAGGAGATACACAGCTACTCATTTATCATAGATTTCTGGGAGACTTGAGGGTGATGTGGTGTTCAGTCTTACAGGAGTCACATAAATTTGCAACTTCAGACAGATTGTAGTGTTAGTGTTACCGACTTATAATGGCAGAAATATTCCCACAGCTGAGGTGAGAGCAGACAGTTTCCAGGGCTTTGTGTGAATTAACAGTTAAAAAACTAAGAGATGCATTTCCTGAGAAAGGCCAGAACTGCTGCATTAAAAATTTCAAACAGCTGAGAAAACAGGCAATAGTAAACACTATTCAAACATGAAAAGAGAAGCATATCAAAGTGGGATGTAAAAGTGCAATTTCTGTAAGTAATAAACTGTTCAGTGGGAAGCCAGGCAGCAGCAATCTTTCAGCACTCATGGATGTGTTCATTTGTGATTTTAGCTGTATAACCTTGTTGTTTGCAGCATTTTGATTCTTTTGGAACTTGCACAAAATGCCTTCATTAGGCCTCAGCAATATAGTATTCTATTTCCTAATTTGATTGTTACTTAGTAAGACAAAGGAGCTTTTCCAACAGGCAGCAAAATCAGGATATCTGCAAAACAGACCCTCAGAGATTAAGGCTAAAGTTTCTCAAAGATCTAACCAAATGGCCATCGTGTCTCCAGTTTTAAAGGTTATATTGCAGACAATGAATGAAGTCAACTTCAAAACAGAAGTTACCAACATCTTTCTAGCAAAGGATGTCAACAGCTAATTGGAATTTGAAGCCACTGAACTCTGCTCTCACCTGATCTGCAGAAAATCTGCAAGAGTTCCCCTGCATGCACTGCTCTTCTCCCTAAGTGAAACCTGTGCCACTGAGAATACTGGCAGGTGACACAGTCAGATGCAAGGACTGTTACTCAGGTGCCCATGGTTCAGTGCATTTCATTGGCCATTTTAACCCCAAGGATAATAATCTGAACACTATTAAGGCTCTTGAGCAAAATAATTATGGCCAAAAGTTGCCATACACCAGTCAGAACTCCTCTGGTAAAGGGATCCAAGGAGCCAAAATATCAAACCAGAAAAAACCTATAAGATTACATTATACTTGTTTCTTACACCTCTGGAGTCTTTCATAATGTGACGTGTTGCCAGTGCCAATCCCAGAGCTTTTCTAATTTCAGATCCTTCAAAAATGCAGTTAATAGAAAAGTATTACTTCCACATTTTTTTTCACTTTGTCAGAAGCAAAACCAGATTTTTTTTGCTAAGCCTTAACTTACCTCAGCACGATTCCAGAGCTCAGCATCTGACATCACTGAGATGCTCAATAATAGACCTTGGCAGAGCTAGTCCATTTCTGACACAGCAATGGGTGCTATTAAAATTCCTAGTAGGGAAAAGGATCCCTCACCGAAGCATCAAATATACAGCACTGGTAGGTTCTAATGGAATTTGGGAATAGAAAAACTAATTAATAAAATTATTCTGCACCATAAAAGTAACTGCAGTTGTCAGTGATGCAAAACCAACAGCAGAGGTTAAACTGCATATCCTGAGAGCAAGAGACAGAGAGATTAAACATATGGAACTATGTAAAGAGCAAACACATGAAAGAGATGTTGCCTTTGGGTTTTTTTAATGACTTTTATGTCTGATTAAACAGTTCCCTATTAAAATCATAATCACAAGCTGACAGTTTCAGTAATCATCAAATGGTCTTGTAGAGCTCTGAGTTCTGGAAAGTGCTGAGTATCCCACCGACTGAAAAATAATCAGACTTCAAGATACCTCACACTGCCCACAAATTAAGGCAATAAAAATCCTCAGTGTCTTTGTGGAGGAAAAGAATTTTCAGAATGTATCTGTGGAGAGTTTGATGAAAATCAAAAGCTGCAGCTGCCACTGTTTGTTTCTTGTATACAGTTAATTAGAAATCTCAATGCCCTTACTGGATAAATACTGGCATTACGATAACTAAAGGCATATTTGGCTTTGTGAGTGGCAGTCACATTAATGCAGTTGATTAAATTACTATAGTTTTGTTCCATTTGTCCAAAGAACTTGTTTCTTACTTGCACATGGGAAAGTACTGTCTGAAGAATAGATGAATTCTGGCCAAATCAATTTCAAATGTGTAAAGCTGTGCAAATTCTTCTTTTCACTGGGTTACAATAGCAGAAATAAATCTGAGAATGGTGACTACACTTTTCTCGAACTCTCTGACCTTTTTCCCCTGCCCTGGTGCTCAGCATGTTTGAAAGAAACATCTATTAGAAATTTTTGGTGTCCAGCTTATATTAAACCTGCTAGGGACATATATCTATTCAGTTTAGATGTTTGGTGTTTGTGGTTTGTTGTTTGTTTTTTTTGTTTTGTTTTTTTTTTTGATGTAATATCTAGAAATGAAAAAGCCACTTATAAGACTAGATAGATGTAGGATAGCAGCATCTGATATACTGTATTTCATAAGGAGATGTAGAGATTGACCTCATCCAGCAAAAAAATGGAAAGGGTTGATTGCACTCCCAGTCAGAATTTGTGGCAGGTACAGCAACTGATTCATTCCCTCAGCAGATTCTGTTTAAACTCATTTCCGAGTCTGCTGGAGTTCCATATTTCTTAATAGAACAGGATCATAAACTTTTTTTTTTTTTTTCAGAAATGCTTACTGCCTTTAGTGATATTAAAGCATCAGTTTAACACCTTACCCACACAAGCAAAGATTAGTGGCTAAGAAGGGTGTCAGAGGTCACTTATGGCACAAATTTCAAAGCATTACTAAAATCCACGTCACTGTCAGCTGACATTCTAACTGGTGCTTGGAGAACACCCTTGTTCCTTGGTTTCTTGTAAGTAATCTTGCTCAGAGAAGCAAACAAAAAATATAAAACAAGCAAAAACCCCACGTTTTTAGGCCTATCATAGGAAGAGTGTTCTTTTGATTTTAAACTAAACATAATCAGCTTGTTTGTTGAGTCCTGTACAGTTACTTCACGTCTGTAACTGGCACTGTTTGAGTGGACCGATTCAATGCCTTTCACCACAGCGGTTAAAAATGAATAATACGCTAAAAAAGCAAATGCTAAACAAGTGATGAGTGTGCAAATAAAAAGCAATTTAAATTGACATGAATTAAATGGTGATAGGATGGATCGTGTTCAGCACTGTAACCCTGGCCCATGATGCTTCAAAATGCAGATTATTCATTTATGTAGCACTCAGGAATAAAGCTCTATGAACACAAAACATCTGAGCAGCTGCATCCCACAACCTCACTGTATGGGCAGAAGACTGGCAAGAGGATTTCCATTTTCAATCTTGCATAAACAGAGAGTACCATTTCCCAGCAATCTTCACTGGAAAGTCACACAGGAACTGACCCACAGGTGATAAAGTTTCTCCTTGAGGTGGTCAAACAATCTGTATTAGGCTGTGTATGTGTCCAGTTCAGGCCATACCTACAACTACTGATCAGCAGTGAAAATGCTGACTGGTAAATCTAAAAATTGCATCCTAAATGGCAGAAAGTGGGACTTCCTTCAGGAAAAACTCCAATAAGTTCTCCATTAGTTTAAACAGTTCAACAGACACAGGAGGAAAAAGAAGACAAAGACCAGCATGATCTATTTGAAATTATTCCAGGAATCAATCACAAGGAATTCAGAGGCTTTATGAAGCAGCATAAGACCTTCAACTAATCCTCCTATTTATTTAAATCAGTGAAACTGATCTGACTGGTGAAATCAGAAATGGAATAGAGTAAAATTCAGCTCAACCCTCTCCAACCCCTTAACAATCAGTAAACAGCAGCTGAAAATGTGGAAAAATGCACTTTGTGAAAACAAATGTATCTATTGTTGACAAACCTGGGCCTGCTTTCCCTGCTGCATCAATAGATGGCTCATTTGAAAAATAATCTTTTTTTTTTTTTTAAATCAAAATACACCTTTCTACTGAACTTCAAGTATTTCAAGGAAGTATTGCCAATTTGGCAGACTTATTTGAAACAGAAAGACATTCAAAACAGTCAGAAAACATAAAATTTAAGCACTCTGGTAAGCAAGAGAAGACTCAGGTCTAAGTTTCTGTTCTGTAATTCAATATCTTTGTGAGAGAAGTGCTAATTTTGTTGTCAAAAAACTAAAAACATCTATTTTGCCTGTGATTGTAGTGAAAATATGTCTTTCATTAAGAGTAATGATCTTTTTCCAACCAAACACCATTCCTGTTTAAGTGATCAATGGCAACCAGCTGTATCAACATTAATTTGCTGTCAGCCTTCCAAATCAACACTCATTGTTATAGATAGCATAGTATATATATTTTTTATTCTATTTGTTTACTTCCATTAATTCAACATCACTGCTCGTATTTTATACTTTCAGCCTTTTCTTTTTACAACTATAAAAACAATTTTAGATATTTACCATATTAATAAATTGACAAGGTGCATCTTTAATTATCAAAAAAAATGAGTTTAATAAAATAGTTTTCCTGATTATTTTGACCCTAGATTAAAGAAAAAACCAAACAAACCATGGAAAACATAGTATCAAATAGGTATCAAAAGCAGATGAAACATTGATATGATGTAAAAAAATTCTACAGTTTTGTAAGGGACATTTAAGACAGTCATGCACATTACCCAAAAGCTTGGCTTTGGGAGAAAGCAGTAGGTGTTTTTATCCAAGAAACAGTCAAACGGATCAAATGAATACAGCTATTCACAGATATTCCAGAAGGAAACTAGACCTGTAAAGATACAATAATGGACCAAGAGGTCAGAGCCTGTGGTAGCAGCCCTGCAGAGCACCTTGGCTGTTCTTCTCTTCAGTGCTCTCCTTCTCAGGTTTCATCTCACTTTGACTTACAAGAAACCAGCCAATACCAAAAGAAATTACACTTTTCTCACAATATCTTTCTTGTTTTTTTCCTGGAGCAGCAATGTTTTTTTTAGCTGTATACCAACCCCAGTTTTTTACACAAAATAACTGAGAATTAGAGTATCTTCACTCACAATAAGATGACAGAGTAGGGGAAGATGCATAAGACATCATAAAGTTCAACCACTGCAGACCAAGCAGCTTTTGAGTCAGCCCATGAAAAGCTCTCAGAATAAAGCACATTTTCTCCTTGACCTTTACCTGCTGCTGGGCTCTGACTCACAAGATTGTGTTTTCCCTTGTGGTGAACATTTGTTAAAGCTCAGCCTCATTTATCATGAATGCTCACACAGACCTTTCACAGAAAAGAGCTAAATGCCAAAAATGACTCGGTCTTTTTGACTGGGCACCTGGGCAGGCGTTGCAACAATGGCACCTCAGGTGGACCCTGCTGTCATTTGGCTTTAACCATGTTCCTCTTCCATCATCTTGTCATAAACAGAGTACCTGCCTGGCAATTTACTGAAGGAGCCACTACTTAAAAGAAAGACTAGAAAAGTTGCTAAATATTGAAGATGGGAACTTAATATGAATTTCTTGTAGTT
>VXAU01000760.1:316214-345880 GCA_013399695.1 Formicarius rufipectus
CACAAAAAAAAAAAAAAAAAAAAAAAAAAAAAAGCTCTAAAGCTCTTTATGCACACCAGTAGTTCTCATAGTGTAGCTATGATAATCCTTTCCCAGCTGGTTGCCCAAAAGGGCAGGCTTTTATCTTTATTTCTAAGTGCTAAATCATATATATGAGGAAAAGTTGCAGTGTTTTCCAAAAATCACCATTCCAAATAGCATCAGAAGCAGGGAGATAAAACTAAATGTAGTCAAGTGTCTGTTATTTAGGCGTAGAATTGCAGCACTTAATGCAGACACAAGTATGGAATCATGTTCTGTGAAATATTCACCTTATCAGAGTGAATCACTCAAAAAATGCCATTTCAGTAATGTTTTTCCTCATCAAGAGGAGCATACAAGGCCTCCATCATGCTAAACATTCAGAGTTTAAAAAATTTTAGCCTTTCTTGAATATTCTTGCCTGATCTTGAGTATAACCAACCACACCACAGCATCCCTTCCTCTTGCCAGGTTGGTCTTGCCACCAGCCGTGCCTGAGGTTCAGGACAGCAACCAGGGAGAGGCTCACAGAAAGCATGAGATGAGGTCGCTGCATCCTCAAAACCAGAAGATCCATAGATCTGCCCTTGTTATGCCACATTCAAGCTAATGTAGATAGAGCCTCTGTCACCCTTCTGACCCCAGGCTCATCAAAGCAAACCCTCCTCAAACACGGTTTTCTTAAAACTGGCAGAGATTAACCACAACACAGGTTATCACAGATGCCAGAAACTGGATTAAAATAGGCTATTGAAGGCTGGAAATTTGAAAGGCACCATGAATGAGTCAGGTGGAGATTCTTTTCAAGTGAACATCAAGAGAAAACTGGGTTCAGGTACAGGAAGGACCTGCTTTGGGCAACTGCAGTAAGGAGGGAGAGATCACCCTCAGGAGGTATGATTTTCCACACGGTCTGGGAAGGAATGAAGACCTTAAATTGTGTGAAATACATCCACCTTTTGCAGAATGTAAACTCTTTGGGTTTGAACCCTAAAGTGCTGTGTGCTTAAACTGGCCACTTCAATGATTTTATTTTTTTAATAACTTTTTAGTTTAAAATGCAGATACGAAAGTAATGGCCTTACCTAGGAGTATCCTGAGGCAGTTCTCAAATAGAAATGATAAGCAGAATTCATCAGCAAATGAGTAAAGTCAAACAATCTAATTAGTTTTATAAATACCATGTGTAACAATGCCTCCCTATTCTTTCACATAGTTCATGTAGATTCAGTGCCCTTTGCATTCCCTTGTTTTGTGCTTGTAATTGTAGCCACCATTAAAAATATTCTTTTTCTTTTCCTTCTGCAGAGTTTTTGAGGGGTTTGTATGGAAAACATTGTGTTATGTTGAATGCCATTAGATGCAACCTTCCACACTGTGATTTTAGAACCTGTATGTATAACTTATGAAAGTGATCAGCTGCGTGACATTCCATTATACTTCATACCTAAATTGGATTCTTTCCTATTATAACCTACACTTTCTAGTACCTAAATTGCCTTCATGCTGACTTGCACTGATTTACTGGCATGTAATTTACACCATTTATGACACCACTAAATTTGGCTCCAGCAAAGTTCCTGCAAGTGGCAGCATGCTGTGCTACAGATAGATTTGCTGGGCTGGACCAGATGGTAAAATTCTCTTTTGAAATTGTACTGGGGGGTGTGTGTGTGTTATGTGTGTGTGTGTGGAAACAACAAGAAAACAAAAGCAAAAAATCCTCACAGGGGAGAGGTTGGGAACCACTGTGAACAAGCAGGCACAATTAGAAGGCAGATTATCTGTATTTGTGTGTTTATGGATCTCCTTTTAACTAAGGAGATCTTATTTCCTACAAAACCGCCTTAGAACTAAGTTCCACTTATTATCACTTAAGTAGAAGTTATACAAGCAGGTAGTGTTAGTTCATTAAGACAATGTGAATAATGGCTATTAGGCCCTGAGAGAGCAAAATGTCATTGTGACTGAGTTGAGTAAACCTCATAATAACCCTTCACATTAAAAAACAAAACCAATAATTGTACCAAGAAACCTGGACAGAGCATACTACGAAAATTTTTTGTTGTATTTTTTTTTAACAACACCGGACATGTACATGAAGAGGATACAGGAAAGTACAAGGAACATAGTCTGAATTTACATCATTGTTATTACTTTTCCTTCTCATTCCAGAAATGGAAAAAAAAAAAGAAAAGGAGTCAATCAGGCACAAAGTTTATGTTTTCTGGGAGCAATCCTGTGCAATGTGCTCCAGAAAGACCCGCCCTGAGCAGGGAGGTTGGACTAGATGACCCCACCACAGATGAACCCTTCCAACCTGATCCATTCTGTGATCCTGTGCCTCTCTTTTGCCACCAATTCTACCAGATAGATCATATATGCTGTACAAACTTTCTGCTCTTTTTTTTTTTTTTATTATTATTAAATGATTTCTGTTTAAGAATGTGTGTATGGGAGAAGAATATTAAGAAAATACTTTAAAGATATCTTTCATATCAGAGAATCTCACACATTTTTTTCCAAGCTGTGGCTGGAGTGACAGATATCTAATCAACAACCCTCCTATGGAGTCTTGGAGCGGGACACTGATGTTGTGTTCCTTTTGAAATATTAGAAAACTTGAAATTCCAAATAATGAAATGCTACATTTTGCAGTTGAAGACTAAGCAATTTTAAGACATTAACTTCTACGATCATATGAATATAAGAAAAGTCACTGTCAAATGCAATCCAAAAAGTAATATTTTCTGCATAAAGCCATGGCAGAATAATAGCTTTGTATTACACATATTTTATCTTTTAACTGAAGCAATGGCATGCATCTCATCTACTTGTGTTACAGTAGCAGACGTGCAGTGCCTACTGCTGACTTGACACGCTGCAGAAAGCTGAGAGCAAGCATTTCATTTTTCAGGGTGCTGATTAAAAAAAAATGTCTTCACAACCTTTCTTTAGATGTTTTCACATGCAAATCAATGAAACAGGGCTACTGTTTGTATGGTAGGAGGGAAGAAACGCATTTCTAAATACACAGTCCATCCATTCAAATATTCTCTACAACCTGTGTTGTATTATGATCTGAAGTTACCCTAATCTGATAGGGAACAGTTTTCAATTCAACTGTAATTCTTGTTACACCAGAAATACACAAATAAGGGAAATTGTTGTAGAAACAATGTTTTGAGAAATAGATTTTGGCAATAAATGCTGACGACAAATGCTGGGGAGAGTAAGAGCTCAGGGAGTGAGTGAGGAATGATGAAGAAGGAAGAGTTGGATTTACCAACACTGCTTTTAAAAGAGTCTGCAAATTAAGCTTGTTGAATTATCTAAAAAAGCACTGCAGTGAAAGATGCAAAACAGTTACAAGCTGGGAAATGGTCTATAAAGAAATGAGAACCATGCTTAATAAAGCTGAGGATTTTCTGCTTTAGTCTGTATGAAATCAAACTCTAGTCAGGATTTCTGTGAGAGGCTACAGCACAGGCTGTCGAGGATGCCTGCTCTAATCCACTGATGGCACTAGCATTTATCACAGCTATTATGGTAAGCATTTCTAGCAGGTTTCCTCTATTTAAATAGCTTTATTACTCAAAATTGTTTTTATAGAACTAAGAAAAAGGTGCCAGTACTAAGGCAATTGATATGCAACAACAATGCACATGATATTTTAAGGGATATTGAGCTCATATTTTTTACAGCAATACAAACTAACACCTGTTTCTTTTTAGAAACTCAGAAAGCTTCATGAGAATTTACACACACCCAAAAACTACACAATCATTAAAACAGTTTACAACACATATAAATGAATTCTTACTTTCCCCATTCCTAAACCATAGCCAGCCACAAAGATTTATAAAGACCAAGGAATTAATCTGTTGCAGTGCTCATCTGGACCCTGATATCCTCATTTTTCCTGGGACTGCTCCTTGTTTATTGCCATCCTTCCTATACAATCTCTAATTCCCCCAACACTCCTTCATTTTACCCTCATTTCCCCACTTCAGGAGACCCTTGGCTACAAATGGCTGACCTCCACCCTTTTTTCCTAAGCTCTGGAAGCTACTGTAGCCTCAGGGAGGATCCTTCTAGGTCAGCATTATAATACAGAGTGTTTTCATTCTCAGAGCCAAACATATTCCAGCAGGACAGGTCTAGTCCTTACTGGATATGGTGTTTGAGCAAAGTCATGCTACTTGCTGAGTAACTTCTCAATTCTTTGGCTAACTGCTCAAAGCCCTCAAAAAGTGTTGCAGAAGAGAATGTCTTCCACAGTAGCTCACTCTACTTTTTTAGTATAAATGTTCCCTTTTTAATTTATATGATACTGTCTTGAAGGCAGAACATCAGACCCATTCACCTTTTACTGTGAATAATAGTTTAAAAACCTTCTACAACAGTAAATCACCTATCCCTAGAATAAACACAATCCACATGACATGGGTTAATTGAAAGGATATTTCCTAAAGCACTGATGTCCACTGTGGAGGGTCATTTTTCTTGCCAGCACTGTTAAATGGATGAAGTTGGGAGAGAGGAACACACAGTAAATACTCAGAGTGAGAAAACAGACAAAGGACCAGAGGCACAAGTGGAACAGGGCAGTGTCTGAAGAGCTAAGAAGAGCAGGATTGCCAAGGTGAAAAACCCTGCTGAGCTCTTTCCCCCATATGCAGCAGTCACAATAACATTCTTTTGAGGTTTCCTTCATGAAAACTTTTTACTGGTGCAGATTTCCAGGCCACAAATTATAGAGGGCTCTTCCTTAAATGACTCACCAGCAGCACACATTTTTCAGTGTTCCTGGCAGATTGTACCCTCACAGCACTTTTCAGATAACAGGTAGATAACCTGATTTATGCTACAGTGGCAGCAATTCTAAAATTGTTTCTCAGATTCCCATTGAGAGGCGTGGAATTCCGGCTCTTTTAGAGATATGTGGCAGGTTACTCCTGCTTTGTACACCTTTCTAGAGCTTGTCACTTCAGTTATGACAAACTGATATGAGCTGAGCAGAGGAAATTAATTCGGTACTTGTTCTCTTCTGCACACCCTGATCTCTGAAAATTTGATTTTAGTCTTCAGTACATTTGGCCTCACCAGATAACACAGAGATGCAAAACCTTTGTTCAGCTCTGGTTTTGAAGTGGACTGCTGTTCTGCACACCTATCCATAAAGAATATTAGCAGCTAAAAACAATAGTATGAATACTGTAAAATAAAATAGCATGAAAATTAGACAAGATGTTGGATGCCACAATATCAGGTGTTTAGCAACTGAACGCATGCACCCTGTAGTGACAAATACTTGTCTAATATTACAGCAAGCAGCCACTGACTCACACTAATAAACAGGGAAAACAGCTGCAACTTGACTTCCAACACTTTTAAGGATTTATTTGCTTGTCTCAGCACTGAGTTCACGTTTTTTTTTGTTAGAGACAAAAGCACTAAGTACTTGAAAGGAAGGATTTCAGTATTTGCAGTAGAAGACAACAGGGCAAAAGCTGTTAAGAAAGAAGGATCAAAAGAGGATGGATAAACTACCTCCTTGCTTGCTTCCTTGGAGTTTAAGGTTAGGTCCTCTAGAGACTTTTTCTGGTGTGAAAACCTTGCAGTAGTTTCCTTTTTACTGGACTATAATTTTAGAATATGTAAAGTGCCTGGAATTGTGGTTTTAATGCCCATATAAGCTATTTAATAATAATGCAAAAGCGTTATTTAATCCTGTTAGTTTTAGGGAGTGCATCCTGTCAAATGTGTCTGGGGTTATACAAACACAGAAAACAGGAAGACAACAGCTCCTCCTGAAAGGTGCAAAGAGACAGAAACATTTCACCAAAATCTCATGCCCTCAGACAATAGTGGGTCACCTCGGTTATGGGCAGCTGACCTGGTCTTTGGTCACTCAGCAGGCAGCCTGAATACTCGAGTCTGCAGCTCCTGCAAAACTGTATATTCCCACATGGCTTTACCACACACAGCCTCTGGGTCACATCACACAGACACAGCCCAGGGCTTGCCCAGCCAGCCCTGCCTGGAAACAGCCCTGCTGTTGCTCCTGAAAGTAATCTATGATGTCTTGAACCACAGAAAGCTCTGGAGCTGGGTAGTTCTAATTATGGCACCACTATATCATACAGGTGAAGGGCCTGAGCTGTACTTGGTGTTCCCTGGGACTGGTTGCTGCAATCCTTAAAGGTAAATGTGACCACTTAACCTTTCTAGTCATTACTGCGGTTTTCAAGTGCCTCAAGAATATCCCTGTTAGCAACATGCAGTGTTCAGTTTATAGTTCACATCAGTGTTTCAGCCAGCCTACCTTGTGCTTGTTTTCAACAGTGAATGGAAAAGATATGATAGAATGGATTTATCCAATTTATCAGAGAGGTACCATGTTGGTCAAATATCTATAGGGCACTTTTTCTTCCCTACACATTTCATTTTTTGTGGCCAGAGCAGCTTTGATGCTGAAGAGAATGAGAAATAAAACTAAGAAGCTGATTGGTTTTGTTTTGACCTTCATAAAAAAATTTTAGGTCACAAACAATGACCTGGGCGATCCACTTCTGTCTAGTTTGCACTATAAATATTGATACTTCTCTGCAATCATTCATAAAATTGGTCGGATTTATCTGATGTAAGATAATTATTAAGGAATAGAGTGGAGTTTTCTTACTGTTGAATAAGAGACTTCATTCATGACAATATCATTAGAAATAATGACCAGGCTATTATTTTGCTGGTTGTGGCAAAAAGCTGCATAATCTGGTTATTGGAGTATGGCTGCTTTCCTTCTTCAGATGCTTGTTGTGTTAGATATGGTCTGTTCATGGGATGGATAAAAACCAACAGGGTTGTTCTATGTATGTGTGTGAGTGAATATTGGTGGGCTAAGTCTCAGAGTGGCTTGGACCTATTTTTGCAGCAAGTTGATTCAATTTGCTCACAGTTTTGCTTAATGGGAATTTGGAAATTACCATTATGAGCACAACATAAATCTCTAAAGAGCTTATCCTGTATGTGCTGACTTCTTCCAGTCTGCAAAATGGCAATAATGGTACCGTCATGGAAAGACATCCAAAGCCAAAACAGGCATGTCTCACATCTCCTGTATCCCAATATTAATTCTGTTACTATAGAAAACAATTTCCATTGCATCACCAAAGACACCCAAAGGCAAAAAAATGTATATTTATATAACCCATGTGAACTAAAGTATGCAAGAAACACACTGTTCTCATTAGTCTGAACAGCATCTCACATCCTACAAGAATCCTTGCTGGAAAACCCAGTCAATTCTGACTTTGGGACTTTTCTTTGAGGTTTAGAAAAGCACCTTGCTGTTACATCCCTCATTTAGTAGAAATATTTCCATGACTTAAGGTGGAAAACCTGTCTTGTCAAATCTCATGAGAAAATCCTGTAGCAAAGCTTTAACTTGAATAGTCTTTTTCATTCTTATTACTAAAGACACAATAAGTTTAAGCACAGATATGCTTTAAAATTACCTCAATTCTTTAACAAGTGTGAACTCTGAGAATTGACTGTAGTTCATTTCCAACCTTATTAAGACATGACCCCAAGGCTTCATTTGTAACTAAAGAGAATAACAGTTGACATCAGAAGCTCCAAGAATTTTTCAAAAAGCTGACAGTTTTAGGCATCTTTAGTAAGCAGGAATTAAGAGAAATTCTCAAACACCATGACCTTTCGCATTTATTCCTGGATGAAAGAGATAATTGAGTGCAATTCCACAGAAGCTGTGTTGCACAATTGAGACAAAAGGCAAGAAAATAAGTGGATTCTATTTCCAAATACTTTCAGAGAAACACTTTTTTTTTTTTCATGGGGATGTATGTAATTTTCCAGTGTGAAAGGGACTGAAAATCTCAGAAAGGCAATACTCTACTAGGAGAAAAAGAGATCTGTTTCCCTCATGTCACACCCACAAACATAAAAGTCCTTGCATCAGCTAATGAACATTAGTGCAGATATCCCTGCAGAAGGTAAGCTGTGGTGTTGAGAATGCAGTATCCAGGCTACATATGTTTTAGGGATTTTACTTTGGAATATTTGTATCCTAAGTGTTCATTAAAGATTGGGTCACCTCAGGTGAACTCTTTGAGCATATCTTCTAATTTAGTTTTATCTGAGAGCAAACCAGCTGGCATGCTCTGAAACAAAAGCACCAGAGATAATGAGGATCTCCTCTTCAAAAGCATGAATCTTCATCCAAATTAAAGGCAGACTCATGTATACCGACAGTCTTTAATTTAAGCATCAAAGGCAAGCATCATCAAAAGTGAGCATACTGAATTTTAAACTGAATTTCTAGCCAAAGGGATGGGCAGAGGAATGAACAATCAACCCTTTTGAAAGTATCATTTTTATTATAAATGTCAACAGCCCCTCTGGCTTCTCCTCCTTGTCCTTCCTCAAATACCCTCCTCCTTCCTTGTTGCAATGATCCTTCACTAAATGACCAGACACAATTCACAATTTCTTACATTTTATCTGTAATGTCACTACAGCCTCAGTTTGAAAATGCTGAGTCCAGTTTGATGCTGCAATTAAGACTAAAAATTACACAAACTTCAGACAATATTCCTGAAAAATGTATAAGCATTTAGTTAATTCTTTTTTTTTTTAGATCCCAAAGATGTAATCCATTCATATGGAATTTCCTTTTTATTTCATAACCATAGCTCATGAAATGTGTTTTCTAAGCCAAGAGAGAGAGACTTATAGCTGCTTTCTAAAGAGTACTTGGCACCAAGCTTTTCTATAATCACTATTGTGTTTTTAAACTTTGGAAGGTGGTCTTACTGCTTGGGGATGTGCTGCTCCCAAAGTGTCCTGGCATTTCACTGCAGCCAACTGCATGAATTTGAATTCACACAACCTTTACATGAGCCAATAATTATGTGATGTCCCCCCTCCCCTGCAATCCAAGAAATCTATTGTTACATACACAAAAAAAGAAAAACTCAGTGAGAGTGGGGGGTATTAAGATATTAAGGAAATGTAATCATGTCCTGAGGAACTGTGGTATTGAATCAGAGCCTAATCAATACAATCAGTATGGAAATAAAAATGCTACCCACACTTGTTCAGCTATTTTTCAATACTTCCCACAGTTGTGGCTAAATGCAATGCATTTTCCAGATCTCACTAAGAGAAGCATTGTAATGTTCCTGCACCACACACAGCCTCTATAACTCAGAGATAATTGAAGGAACACACGCACAGCTCACTGCATGCCTTTAAGTGCTCTGTAAACACCAGGCTAAATTCTGCTTTCATTTGCAAGGTTTAATGCAGTTATTAGCATTATCTGCTCAACAGAGCCCAATTTTGTGTTCTGGTCAGTGAATGAATTATTTCATTCAATTTGTGCCTTGGAATAGCACAGAAAATTCCTTGTGCAAAAAAAGAAGACACCAGTATTAGCACTGGGGGTAAGCTTTGAGAATTTCTTCCTTTTCTTCATGTGCTGAAATTACAGTTTTCTCAGAAGAAAAAGTAATTGGTTGGTGGGGAATCATTCATTGATGATTCACAGGTACAATCCACAAAGAATTTTGAAAGGGATAAAAGATTTGGTGGAAAAGAAAACACAAAAAGAATTTTTGTTTATTTTGTGAGGTTAATAGGGTGATTTCAGATGTGTTAAATGGACCACTGTAATTAACTCTCCTTCTACTGATATGATAGTCTCAAGTTATCATCAGATTGGAGCTATGATTTGAATATGTTAACACAGAAATTCCACTCAAATAATTTACCCTCCACCTGTTTTTTTTTCTCCCACCCATCAGAGCAGCTACCAGAAATGAGAAACAATTGACTTAACCTTTCTGGCCAGGGGAAGAACAACACAGCAGTCAAGAATTACGAAAAAATACCTTGGCCTCCAGTGTGTGAACCACACAGAGAATACAGTTCAGGGCTTTAGTGCCTACATTCCTAACGTGGAGTGCTGGATGAACCTGTATTATTTACCATTAGTATTCAGCACTGCCACTGATATATAGAAACACAGGAAGATAAAAAAGCCTAATAAAAATAAAGCTATGGGGAGATAAAAACCTTCTTAGCTGTGTGCAAGATTTTTTTTGCTCTCTCTTTGCAACCTACCTTAAATTAAGATGCTGAGACAGGACATTTTTGATAGAAGAAATGGCAGGGGGGCTCTATACATATCACAAATTATGTAAGATATGATTCATAGACATCAGAGGTAGGATTATTTTTTTTTTAAGACATCTCCTGTAGGAGAGAGTAAGGTGAGATAAGGTGAGTAAGGACGACCTATATGAAGTACTTACTGGCTAGATAGCAGCGGCTATGTGTATCACAATAATTAAGTCACATGTGTCTCTTCAATTACAAACAGCAGAATAAGCGTGGATGATTTTTTTCATCTACTTTTAAATGCTACGAATGTTCAGATATAAATATGGAACTGGATGGTATTTGGATAAGAGGACAGGGATTAAAGATGCTGCATTCTATTGCCATGTCTCTTAATCACAGCACAAAGGTGAAAGAGGTGTAGCTGTGGTGAAAGAAGTGTAGCTGCAGTGAAAGACACACCTGAAAAACACGGGGTGTAAAGGTGGTACCTCATCCTGTGGTCAAATGAAGGCTCACAGAGGTCATTCTAACTTATTAAAAATAGCACTGCCTGAGTTTAATGAGATTAAATCTATGCAATCCCTAAAAGTGAGGCAACAACAAAAACCTAGGGAAAAAATGCTGCTAAGCAAACTTATGTATTCAAAACAGAAAATCAGATACATATATAACTTCCTCTTAAATATATGCCATTTTCATACTTTGTCATTCCTAGAAAAAAAGAATTACTGGAAGTTCTTGGCCCCCTCAAATGATTGTTTTGTTATGGTTCTTTTGAAATTTCAGGCAAGCTATTTAGGATATTTTAGTGAACCTTGAATGCAATGCAGTCTTTTTTTAATGATTGTGTTCTAAAAATTATGAACCACGCATCCCTTCCTTGTTTTCTGTGAACAATGTACAAATATTCACAGAAAGCAAAATTCCGGGAGATACATGGCAGAACACAGAGGTTTCAAATAGAAATTTGGAGACTGTTTTGCTCCCCTTCAAAATTAAAAAAAAAAAAAACCAAAACCAAAAAACACTCCAAACCTGTACTTTTTCTTGTTGTCCCCAAAAGGATTCTGACAGGCTGCATCAGAGCCAGAGGCTTGGAAGATACATGGTCTGTCAAACCACAGCAGACTGTGCCAGAGCAGATCCAGGCAGGATGTCAGCTCCCAGCAAGACTCTACCAGAATTTTAAACCCTGTTTTCTTAATGAAAGTAGACTTCTAGAATCACATCATCTGTTCATCTTTCACACTTTCACACATTCTTAATTTACTGGCCAAAATCACAAACTTTGAAAGAACTCTTGAAAGCAGAAAGAATTTGGGTGGGTTTGAGATTTGGGGCTGTTTTTTGGGGTGAGGGGGTGGTGTTGGGCTTTGCTCTGGGGATGGGATGTTTTTTTGAGTCTTGTGAGAATCTCCAGATGGATAAAGGGAAGGAATGTGCAGCATGAGATCAGCTGTTCCATTTGATTTGCTGGCTGGCCTGTGAGTGCACACGCAGCCCTGGCAACCATGAGGGACACAAGAAGAAGCAGAGGATCACAGAAGCTTCAGGGCATGTCCAGGAGAATGTTGTGGGGAAGCATGAAGGCAGTGGGGTGGACAGGAATTTAATGGGGGGATTTATGAAGAAATGAAGCTGCTTCCATAGGCATGCAAAATAAATCTTCAGAAAACTAAGCTTCATTACTTCTGTTGCGTACAAAAGAACATTTCTAACTTAGCTATCATTGTGGAACATTTTAATTACACCTAATTAGGAAGTTCTGGCAGAATTCTGATAAAGCCTTTTTTCAGACACCACTGATGAATTACAAGTAGTCTGGGCCACTGTAGGCCCCAGAAGCTGCAATGGAAAAGGAGTACTTGAAGTGCCTAACCAATATTACATTATTAAATTCAAAACTCAAGCGCGAGCAGTGATTAAATATGTTTGAATGGTGAATACACTTCTGACATTTCAATCAATTAACTGGTATTTCATCAGCTGAAATACATTTCTATTTCTTGAACACTGCCTGATCATAAAATTACAAAATAACAAAGGTGATTGAACTGAACTTGTCAAAGGTCTGTCTTCCCAACACCCTGCTTTGACAGAGGTCAAATGAGGAGCTCCAGAGAGTGTCCTCCCAGCAAGTGAAGTCTATATGTGCTTCTACCTTCTACTTTGCTCGGTTGGTTTGGAGCCTCATGTTCATAAAATCATTTCTGTTGTAAATGACCTTTAAAAGACCATCGAGTCCAATCATTAACTTGACACTGCCAACCCCACCACTAAACCCTGTCCCCAAGAGCCACATCCACATAAGTTTTAAATCCCTCAGAGATGGTGACTCCACCACTTCCCTGGGCAGCCTTTTCCAATACCTGACAGCCCTTTCACTGAAGAAATTTTCCTTAGTATCCAGTCTAAACCTCCTCAGGTGCAACTCACACTGTACAGGTGGGAAGGTTTTTTCCTTTGAGCTCCAGTATCAATAAAAACACAAGGTATTTTCCAATTATGAATGAAAACTTCTTGCTTTTGTAAAATTTTCTTTTCGAGGACAAATGAAGAAGTAGTGGACAAGTAAATTGCAGTGAGAATAAGAGTGGGGTGATAAAATGGATCTTCTAAGACATACTAGGATGAGGTCTACTAAGACAGGAAAATGTGGAGTTCCCAACTGGAATGGTGCCTGATTGAATGAACCTGCACAGCCCAAGAGAGTACCAAGCATTGCTCTGGTCAACTTTATTCTTTCCAATTTTCAAGTTTTTCACAGCCCAGTTTTGCTATGAGCTACTTTCCTAACAATGAAAGAGACTGTCGAAAAGAGACTTTCTTGGGGTATGGAATACAGAAAAAAATGCAGGAGAGGTTAGTTAGAAATGCATATTGCAGTCTCTCCTTTAAGACACAGAACTGAGAACCGTGTTGAGACAACTTATTTCAGAGTGCAAGGAAGACACCTTCACAAAGTATTCAGAAACTATGAGGCTCTTTCTCCAAACTCAAAAACATCCTTATTTTTCTTAAACAGCAGCATTCCCTACATTAGTGTCAGTGCAACAGTAATCAACAGCAGATTGCCAACAGCATGTCAAATCTGCCCTGTGTCACAGCAAAGGAGAAACACCAGAGACTGATAATGATTGCCTTTTGTTTAAACTATTCATAAACTTGCAGGGAGTTTGGGTTCTTTGAATCACAAGTTGGCATTAATACTGATGCCTAGGATGGTGGGAAAGAAAACACATTTTTCACTCTTTTTTTCTGTTACAGACTAGCTTCAGAAAAAGAAAACATCCTTGTGCCCATGGGGAAATAAAAATCCTTCCAGCTGTATTTTTCACTGCTCCTGGCCATCTACATCATCAGCTTAAGTGAACAGGTAGGGCACAGCATTAGATGCTACAGCAGACAAGAATTTCTTCTCTATGTTTGTAAATCAGGAACTGATTGAACAAACAAATCACAGGGAATCATCTCATCAATTAGTTCTTAGTAGAAAGCATAACTTACCACCGGGGAGACTTCCTAACCTTCACAATTAGAAGTGGCAGCAAATATTTATGAAGATAAAATGGTCAGAGAATTTATTTATGATAAAAAATTAAAGGTAATTAAGAACTGGAAAAAAAAAACATTTAAATATGTGTTACAAGATCTCTCTCTCCAGTTGGAAATACATGATATATTATCCAATAAAAGCCAAATCCACACTTACTTTCATCTGCCTCAGCAGCAAGACACTCATTTCCCATAACAAGGTTTCCCTTTCATTTTCCTTTACTGTTAACAACATGTCAAATGATGGATGTAATACAAGTTAGAGCTTTTCAGAATTTTGGATTCAGGAGCAAAAATCACAGTAGCAAAGAGACTTAGGAGCAAACTGACTGGTATTCTTGAAAAGTTCTCTTTCCTTTGTTTATTTTTTGTGGAGCCAGGACTCTTGATTTCCTTTTATTGTTACTGTTTTATCTTGTTGGACAATTCTTTCTGGAACTTAAGTAGTTTTGTGAAGACAGATTGTCAAAACTTAGAAACAGGTTTTCCAGGTAAACTTTTGCAATGAACAAAACTTGTAAGAATAGCTTTCTAAAGTTTTCAGTGCATCCAAATGGCAGTAAGCAATGATATGGAAGGAAAAACAGGGAAAATTCAGGGAATGGATTCTTCTCTGCAGGCTACATACTTACCACTTCAGTCCAGATGTCAGTCTCCTGCCTTTCAAATAGTCCCATCATTGAAACTCTACCCAGGCAAAACCATAACATCTCTTAACTCTAAAGAAACTGAGAAAGACACCACAGCCTGAAGAGTCAGTGCAGAGCACTTCTTGGCTCCATTAGCAGCTTTCTGGTTAGTTTGTCTCTTAACATGACCCAAGTCTTGCCCACAGGAAATCAAAATGTTACAGGAATGCAAAAATAGCCCATAGCAAATGCATGCAGATAGAGATTTTATTTAAAATCTCATAATTATCCCATATGTTCAAGGTGATTTTTCATGAGAATTTCCTGTCATAAGCACTCCTCTCAAAACTGTGTCACTGTGAGGTAAAATAATGCCTCTATAGTTAAGCACTCAGGGCTCTTTCACCTCTACCATCCTGTCATCAGTGAGTTTTGCCATCTGCAGTGCCACTCTGCTTACAGAATAAAAGATGTCACATAAACACCAGAAAAGTTAATGCTTTATCTTCTAGAGAATCAAAAGATGCAGTATTTCAAACTATCTGCTGACTGACAGAATATCTGGTACCTTTCTTCTTACTGGTGTTTATAGTTAAAGGCTACATTCTTTTAGCACATCTTATTAATCTCCTGGAGGGTAAGATCTACTGAGAGTTGATTACAGGTGTACACTGAATTGAGAGCAACTTATCCTGTCAATTATCTTAACACCTTTTCCCTGAACTTAAAAAAAAAAATAAAAAAGTGCTTGCTTTCTATCTACTAAATAATTATCAGAATTGTGTCTCTTGCCACAGTTTTTTCCTAAATCTTGTCTCTTTTTAAGAAAAATACACTTATGGTGAGAGAATGATGTATTTAGCTGGGAAACTCCTTGTTACAGAAGCAAGATTAATAAAAAACTCAATTGCATCTACAGATTAAGATGAAACTAGAGCATTTGGACTCTTCAGACACTGATGGTGGTATGTACTGGTTTGACTGGCTTTTGTTCATCGTAAGCATTACATTTTGCTCTGCATTTTTGGTTGTTGGTGGTTTGTTGGTTTGTGTTTTAATATTGTATTTGCTTGTCACACACACAAGGGGCCAGAGCAGCATCACTCAAGACCTGAAACCATCATATGAACCAGGACAACAGTGCAGTAGCAGGTGTCAGAATAGAAACTGAGGATCGAGAAAAGTAGCTGGAGTCAGGATGAAGTCAGCAAGCCAAAACCCGGCTGAAAGCAACCCAAGCAACTAATTTGCAAGCAACCAAGGAGCAACTGTTAATGTGTTAGACAGCTCTCTCTCTTAGCAACTCAGAGTGCCTGTGTTTATCAGGGCCTGGCTGAAAGGGGTTGCTTATACAGCATTGCACAGCGAAAAGAGAGCCAGAGTCCTCTTGGAGGTGCACAGCAACAGGACAAGGGGCAATAGTTACAAGCTGGAAATTCCTGCTAGAAAAGGAAATATTGATTTATTTGAACCATTGTGATTTGTTAGGAACAAAATCCTCAAAAGCTGGTATTCTGGCAAAATTGTTAAGAATCTAAAATGCTGTTTGTGTTAGTAATTCAGAGAATACCAAACCGACTAACTATGTGGGAAATAACTTTCACATTTCAATACAGATATTGATGCCAATAGATTGAGTCATAGGTAGAATTTGGATTAGTATCAAATAGTTTTTGGCAGCCCAGTAAAAAAATAAATAGCGCCTACGACATCAACTGAGCAGCAAAAACAATTACTGTAAGACTAATAACTTCAAAGTTGCTTGTAAACAGAGATCAAGCCAAATTTATGAAGGATAGGTAAAATTTCAGGTAATTTTTAAGTGGAAGAACCCACTCACATCTCTGTTTCAGGAAAATGGTTTAAAACAGGCAGTGTATTCTGTAACAGCAGCTTCTCCCCTCTGCTGGCTCAGGATAGGGAAGCACTGCTGTGTAAGGGACCACTAAAGTGGGAAACCAAATTTTGAAGGTAACAGATGAGTGTGGATAGCCTTCTCACACGACAGAAAGCCACCAGTCATACCATTTCACAGTGTTCTGGTGTAGGAGTCAGAGGGATTTGATGTACATATAACTGCACATTACCATTTTTATTTTCTTCTATAGGAAGATGCCATTTTTGTGAAAAGAGAAATTACTGTCAGCTTCCATTCAGAAGACAGCTTCTTTGTCTGCTGTCTTATAAAAATGTCACAATCAGGCCCTTCCAGAGATGTCTCCTTGTTTCATTAGATTTGACACACATTCTTCTCTCAAGTCAGAGGTTAAAAGGCTTTGAAAATCCAGCAATTCCTTCCCCCTCCCCTTTTCATTCCTGATTGCTGCCTCTCTCCTCCAGACAGCTGAAGGCTCTGTCAAGGTGCTGCTGTTCTCCCTTTTGCCCTTTAGTACAAAGAAGCCAAGCTGAGCTTCTACATCATGCTGCTGTCATGGGCTCATGCTTCCAAACTCCAAATAAACTGCATCTGACTTGGCAGCTGAGTTTTCCAGCATCAGTGTCTTGGCAACAACTAGAGGATGCCCTAAAGCTCCACACTTTACCTCAGACAGTGTCATTCATGCAGAGATTGTTGCTTGTTGCTCTTCAAAAAGAAAGCAAGCAACAAGACCGTGGCTCTTGGCTTCAAACACCACGTCAGACTGATGGTATACTCTGCAGTGTTAGCCCAGTTCAACTTCCCTGTGGAAACCTTCAGGTTTTTTAACAATCCAATTACATAAGATCCACAAAAATACATTCATAAATTTAAAAGGGCTAGTAGTCCACAATGAATGTGAAAATTTGAGCAGCTGGCTAAAAGGCCTGAATTTTCAAAGTCAGTGACCAAATGGAAGTGCAAAGTAGCCTTGAAGTAGGCAGGTATACTAAGTAGAATATTGTCAGCAGACTTACTCCCAAGCAATCTGGGCACATATTTGATGTTTATAAAGCAACATTTCAGTTCGGCTCATTAGTATCATACTTTTGAAGGCAAGACTATACTAAATTTTGACCATGAGATATGCCTCTGTGGCAAAAAGTTTAGCAGTGACTTTTTTTTTTTTCTCTCAAATGAGGGGTCATCCATTTACTGCAAGAAGAACAAAATGGGATTTGTGTTTGCAGAGACACAGTAGGAAGAAATGGAGCAACTGAGTGTGCCAAAACAATTCATCTGCTATCCAGTCCACTCTCACAAACTGCAGGTGTAGAAATACTCTGTGTCCAGAGTGATAGAGAGCACTGAGAGGGAAACAGTAATACAGGGCAGCACGGAGAGATATGGAGGCAAATAAATAGGTTTCCCACTGCCATGAAACTCACCTTTCCCAAGTGCTGAGTCCCCTCTTAGGAAGAAAAAGTAGTGAGTTTTACTCTGGAATTTTTTTCACCTCAGAACTGGCACCATTTCAGCTCATGGCTGTAGCTTAGAATAGGAGTGTTCTCAGCTGCTGAGACATTGGTTCAGTCGTTTCTGCAGAGACAGATTCTTTCCCCAGTGCTCTCCCCATGAAGAGGAGGCAGTGATAGCACTTTGAGATCTGGCATGACATCCCAAGATTCCACCTCCTACTTCTCTTTGATGCACTGAGTTTTATTTGGTTTTGGTTGTGCAGTCTTCTCCAAACTGCAGCAAGAATTGCTTCACCAACTTATATCGCTTTTGTGTGCCCATATGAAAGCACAATTACTGCTTGAGTAAATAATTAACATTATGCTTTAATCATCTGAACTAGTCTTCCCAACTCCCCGCTGCTTGTGATATCCTACAGGATAGCAGAGGTAGAAGTAGGACCATTTTAGCTTTTCTGTTCTATTCTTAAATTTAATCCAATCTATCCCTCTCACAGAAGGAGCCACTATGAACTCAAAGCTTCTTTCTTGGCAAGACTTAAGAGACAGTGCAACAATAATGATGATTGTAGTCTCCTTGAGATCAGAAAAATCTAGAAGATTTTCTAGAAGCCAAATTCAGACTTCACAAGGTAAAATTATCATTCAGAGAAAGAGAGAATGGATCAAATACAGCCTCAGGAATGAGAGTGATAAAACAAATAACAGAACTATAAATGTAAGAGGAGACAACAGGCCACAGACCACTTTATCAGAACACTAGAGACCTCCTTCTCATGAAGAGGGAAAAGTCCTTGGAACAGAAATGTCCCCAAATTTAAAAGCCAAACATGAATATGGTGTTCCTAAATCCAGCCTCTGTCCTCCTTCTTCCTTTTAATAATTTATATCTTGTTTCATATCAGGATCCAATTCACACACCCCTGCTTCTGGTCTTATCTTTCACATAATCTGGAACTCGCATTTACTGCCCATTTACACAGACCAGCAATTTGTGTGTCTCCACACATACTTCTCTGAAACCATAAACCCATCATAACCCTCCTGCTTCAGATCATCTTCAGCCCTGTGATATTCCAAAAATCACTGTACACAGAGGATGTGTACAGGATTATGTTAAACCCTAAATCTCTGCATAATCACAATGAGATATGCAAGGTGAAAAGAAGTTTTTGAAACAGATTTTTGATGAAGACAGGTGGAGCTGTCGTACCGTTTCTTTACATTGATTTGGTTCATAGTCATTCCTATCCTCCCAGAGAACATAAACCTTGGTGTTTTGGATCTCTGCAGACAGTTGGATATACTCATTGGGGGAAATTTCCCAAGTCAAAAAGTCAAAAGAAATTATAAAAGGATAAAGAAAAATCAATATAAGGATGCTCTGAAAGATGATAAAGTTATAGACAATCCAGTTGCTTGATACACTGTAACCCAACTAAGGATCAAGTATGTTATGTACAGTTAGCAGTTATTATAGTTGTTATTTATGCATTTGCTTCACTAAATCCACTTCAGTTGTTATTCTGCAGGACTGTGGGCCCCCAGTTGACTGCTAAATGCAAAACACAAAGCCAAGGAAAATCCTTTCTTTAAACATCAAAGGTTACCTTGGCATATCTGAATGATCAAATCTACCCAGTTAAGTTTTGCCCAGCTCTTTCCCTTCCTGCCCTCTCATGGAAGTCTGTCAGAATTGTCATATTCCTGAATAATTGAAGGATAAGACTCAACATAGGCCAATTTTTTAGGGTCTTTTCTCAATAGCTGGTCACCCCCTAAGTAATATCACTGTCTAGGGCAATTCCACAACAGGTTTTATTGTTTCCAGTGTCTTCAGTGATCTGTAACCACTGCTGATACCACAGAAAGAACTCAAATTCCCTCCCCTTCTGGTGTTTTGCACTGTTGTCATAGCTTAGAACTGATTCATAAGGGAACTGAGCACAATCAAACCGTGTGTGTGTGTTTATGTGTGTGTTTCTATCTGCGTAGGGTGGAAAAGCAATTTAGATGTGAGAGATAGTGTAAACTGACTTGGCATTGTACACAAAAATATTTTCAGCTTGTCTGCCTGCAAATACATCTTAAATAATACAATTCATTCTGAGTGACTGATTATGGCAATCCTACCCATAAATCCTAAACCTGACATTTTAAAATCAGATTTTCTTTTCATTTTTAAGCAATGAAAGTACTTCTCCATCATGACATGATTTATCATTTTTTCTGGATGAACTAACTCACTTAGCAGACCAAAACCTCTGGCTGCAAGGACTCATTACGCACTATGATCCTCTGTTTACAGCATGCTTCCGTTTCTTCCATATTTGTCTTCCAGGAAACACATCAAAACTTATTTATTTTAAACATAATAGGTTGATTCCTTTCAGAGACTCATTCATTTCGATAAGCTGCGTACAAAAGATGCTATATAATTCATACCTAAGTGCATGTGGTAGTATGGAGGGTTTTATAGCTTCCCGTACTCCTTATCAACTTGAGGAAGACCATGACTAATTTAACTTTTCTTTGCATACAATAGCCTTTGTAAAAACAGTTGGTCTGGCCTTACGTGTTCCCATAGGATGTATCTCATCACAGACTGGTTTTCACCCTCAAGGAAAGTCTCAAAATACTTTTACATTTTACATAGATTTGGAGATTACTTTTTTCCTGCAGACAGCAAATTGTTACTCCCTCTGGAGCCATTCTGCAAAAATACATAAAGGATGACTTAAACCTGTATTTGCATCAATTAAAAGTGTGCCCATGACTAAACTGCACCAACTTCTGGAACTCCCTGGTTTTATCAACTCTACTTCTGAGCATCTGCTGCTGTTACAGAAGTCTTTAATCAAACATTTCACTGGAGGCAAGTGAGTTATATAAAATAATAAATCCCATCCTACCCAGAGCAGAAAAAATTTGCCTCAAGAAGTACTTTGAGAAACTTTACACATGTAGGTCACTACAATATTAGCAGAAAAAGCAAAGTACTGTGCTACTGAAAGCTGAATCCACATTTTCAAAATGAAATTTATCTTTCAGCAGTTCATAATTTTGCCATGAAAAACACCTTTGGGCTGAATTTCTACTATGGAGACTCAGCTCAAACACAAGTTCTCTCTGAAAGTCTGAGGTCTGGTTCAGATATCAAGAAGCTTAGTAAAAATTACAGAAATAATACATATCTCAATTGAAATAGGTAACCAAATCAGCTGTACATGGTCTGTGTGCCATTTTTCCAGACTCATTCTCAGATTATCCATAATTTCTATACTCAATTATGCAAATTAACTCCAGTCAGGGAAAAGAGCTCCCTGTGATTTTCACAATCATATGTTTGAAAATGTAGGCTTTTGAGAAGCCTGTAATGTTTTGAGTGGTTGTAAACATATCTACCAATCTTGCAAACAAAAGACCTGATTTTTAAAAAATTTCAAGCACATAAAGACTTGCAGAGTCCCAGACCTGCCTCTGGGATATCAGAGACACAGATGTCAGCAGGCTGGTCCACAACAGTTCACTATCGACACGCTGTTTTGCCTGAAAACAGCCTAAATTTTGAAGTAAACCTCAAAGAACACCACTGGGATCATGTTCTCTGCATTTTTGGTTGAGAGGTTGGTAGATGGTGGCTTTTTTGTTCTCTGAATTTTCTGCTGGCCTTGGTCTAAGTCTTGTGTGGTAGACAGAAAAGCAAGGATTCCAAAAACAGACTCTCATTCAGTGTAAAATGCTCCAGTTGGCCCCCTCTCCCAGACACACAGAACCCTCACTCATCTAGGATGAAACTGGAGAGCTGAAGATTTCCTCCTTCAAAATCACACACACAGTATTCTATCTCTTGAGACCTCACTAATTTTAGGAGAAAATCAAGGCAGAAAATGCTCAAATTTCTGAATACAACTCTTTTTACATATTTTTCCCAGCATATACTAGACTATGGGTTATATAGTCTTAAATGTGGCAAAAAAGGGCATTTTGACATTCTTTTTTCAAGGCAGAAAAAAAAATGTTGACAACAGTACTGTCTTCTTGAGTGTGAGGTGAATGAATGCTATGAAACTGCATTTTTTAGGTTGCCTGCAAGGTGGTACCTGCTTCTTACAGAGGAACTAATTCAGTGCCAGCAAAACAAAGAAAGAATTCTTCAAGGAACATCAAGGATGTAAAAGGCTGGATTTGACCCAAATGAAAAAGACCAAACTGCATATTTAAAACCTACATGAGACTATTTGGTTGGTCAGAGCAGTAGGGTATTTCTGGTTTATAGTCATCCAAGCTTTCTCTTCAGCAGTAATTTATCAGCAGCCCGTCACACCTCTGTGTTTCATCAGTCAATTTGGCCAGTCTCACACCTGTGAAACACTGTCATCTCACAAACCCCTGCAAACTCAACAGATCTGAGAAATCCAGGCTTGAAATTGCTGTGATGCTGTACAAGGATTAGGAAGTCTCTTTGCCATTAAGATTTCACTCACTAAGATACATTAGTAAAACACAACCTATTAAAAAATAGTCTGTTCATTTAATTTTGCATCCAATCAGTGTTTCTCCTTTTACATGCCCTACAAACAAGAACCAAAACAGGAACACAGCTTCTTGTGAACTTCAACTAGTGAGCTATTTAAACTATATAGAATATTTCTTATGAAATTACTTTCCAAAGAAAGCATCAGGGATTAGACAGAAAATAAAACAGATCTTGTAACAAAAGCTGAGGCAACAGACCTCAGGTATTGTCACTGCCTTCACTGCCCAAACATCTAACCTACCTGACCTTTACTAACACTCAGATATGTTACTTTACCCTGAAATAAAAGTCCTGGTTTTGCTGTTTATGGAATGAATTCCTAGATGTCTTTATCAGCAAGTTATTTATAAATTAATATAAGTTAGGATATAAAAGGCCTAAAGGGCCAAAATAGAAGTATAAAATGCTTAACTCTGTAGTCCAGTGAGAATAGAACTCCCTTGCCAGTGTCCTGGTTTCTAACTTTGGCTTCCTATGCTGTCTAAGCATGCAATTCAATTAATTTTATGTGAAAAACATTTAAGCAGTCCTTGAAATCCAGAAAAACTTCCTCCACTCCATTACTCTTTCAGCTTTATAGCTATCAACAGTATTTTCATGCATTTCCAAATTTTAATTGCATTTCCTAATATGAAGAATAAATTTTTGTCTTTTGGCTAATCTCTCAAAGACCCATTAGCTTCAGTGGACACCCATAACTAATATTACTAAACCAAAAAGAAAAGAACCAAACCATTCAAACCTCACTCAGTATCCCTGAAAATAACAGCTATTGCTTCAGAATACCATTGGCATTCTGCTTTTCCTACAGCAATATTTAATCTTCTGTTTTTGCAACTGAAAATGTTGATGGGCTGGCACCCAACACCCAGACCAGTTTCTCTGTGGAAAGTGTCACCAGATGCAGACATTGAGCTATTCCTTCACCACAATCACTTAACAGAACATATACATCTCATTTCCATGAACATTCTGGTGGCTCCCATGGTTGGCATGAGCACAGTGAGGCAGTAAACTCAGGCCAACATGATGCTGGGTTTCTGAGAATTATAAATTCTCTGGGGACTCCTTTCCCTCTTTGGAATAGATTGCACATCTTTTAGACCTTCTCAAAGGTAGAAAATATTACTGTGTGATTATAGCACATCAGTACCTAAACATTGACTTGAAAACTAGATTGCAGCCGTTTGTGTTCCTATTAATCTCCAGGTGACACATTTAGTGTTGCTGTCACAGCTTCCATAGGCTGGAGCGATGGTGGCACCCTGTGGTTGGACAGACGTGCCTAAAGGCTGCCTGCTGCTCTCAGCTGCTGCACAGCTCTGGCTCCTGCCGTGGCACTTCCAGTGCTGCTGGGAATTACCAGATACAACACACAAGAGAAACGCTGAGTTTCTCTGCACACCAACACAACAAATATGCGATTTAGTCATCTCTAACTTGATTCCCAAGAGGAGACAGGATGGGCTGTACTCCCAGAAACGCCGAAGCAGCAAGTCCTGGGACAAACCCTGCAGAGACCAGGAGGTGTTCTGAGCCTGTGCCCACCACTGCCACTACAAGATTAACCTGCATGCCAAGGCACCCCAAATATTTCTGAAGCACCAAAAACTATTAATCTTGTCAAATAACATCCATACTGGGTGTGGCTGGCAAGGAGGTGGCAGTGGGGCTGGGGGGCGGCTCTGGGCTGGGCTCAGATGGTTCCAGATGGTCCCTGCACAGTCCAACAGCAGGACACAGCCCTGTGCTCAGGGCACCCCAGGCCTTCCCTGTGAAAAGGCATTGAGGACAGGACACTGCACTGTGATGAGGGAGGGGTGAGGGAAGCAGGACCTTGGGAAAAAGAGTAGCTCCTCGCTATATGGTTGATGGCCAGAAGGAAGTAGAAGTGTGACTGAATTAATTTTAAAGCTGTCTTTAAAGCTGCATGAATTAATATATTCCACAACTTCTACTTTTCCCTCTCCAGAAGTGAATCAAGGTGTATTTTGCTGCTTTCAGAGCAGACAGTCACAATTCTTAACAACAGCATCTGATTACCTCCCTGGGATGTGCATCCTCAGGCTGGTAGAAAAAAGCTATATGGCAAGAATTGGGAACTGCAGAATTGTGGGGACATTGAAGACAAACAAACAGCAACTCTGCGACTAAAGAAAGTGTAGCTCCTAAAAAGGGAATGACTTGGCAGCTCTGCAGGATGACAGGAACCACTCTCTTGCAGCTTGAGCATCCATTTAATGTGAAAAACAGGTACCATAAATCAGGGACCACAACTTTCCTCTCTTTTGGAGGGGTTTGGGAATGCCAGTGACAATGATCAATCTTACATAATAACTAAATCCCCCTGGTAATTAGCTAAATTACTACACTAACTAAATTCAGCCAGTAACTGCCCTAATCAACACATTTCTTTCCAGCCATTGGTAATATAAGGAGCAGCAGATCCTTCTCAGCAGCATCCTGAACAAAGACAGAGGGAGCATTTGGGAAATGAGAAGTGGAATTGAAATCAATATGACATTGGGTAAGACCAACTGAAAATTTTAAGAAAAAGCAGAATAATCTTGCCCGTCTCTGCCTTTTAGATAACTGTCATCTGCCTTTGAGATTCTGCTTGTACTTTTCATTAATTTATGGTTTCTGTATGGTCTATACTGAAGCATATTGTGTTTCACACTATACATAATTATACATTTTTATCTATTTTTTTAGAAAAATCCTCTATAGCTCAGCTATAGAGTCAGTGACTTTACTGTTGAGAACAGATTTTTCTTTTCTGTTCTTAATCAGACATCCCTTTTCCCACAACATCACATATCTGGTGGATGAATGCCCCCTGTATTCAACAGTAAAAATTTGCCCGAGCCAGGCACCACCAGGTTGCCTTCCATGATACAACCTGGCTTTCTCCTCCCAGAGGGCTGGAGCCTTTCCTTTGACATGGAACAGTTGCCAGGTGACAAGGTCATATCCTTTGGCAATATGCTTGAATTCAACCTTTTCTATGTGTCAAGTTATGATCTTGACATGTATCACCTGAGTGGAATTTGGGAAAAAGCCGCTTCTCAACAGCATTCCCATGTGCCGAAGCTTCAATGTGTGTGAAAGAGTATCTGATAACTAATGGCATCTTATGCCTAAAAGAATTGGCAACTATTAGGGAAATATTAACAAATAGTACTTAAGTATTGGCAATTTATCTCAATTTGATAATCTGATGTTTTTCACAGACAAAAAGTACCACCTCTGTTTTCTCTAAACTTATCTGAGTAATACTATTTCCTAAATTTCAAAGTACATTCAAAGGAATGTTACAAACCTGAATAGGAAACAGGAATGTCAGATTCTTGCAAATAAAAGCACTTGTTCTTTTATTACTTCTGCAAGCATAAGAAGACTTGCAAATAATAAGCTATGAAATCTTTTGCAAAACAAAAAAGTTGCTGAGAGTTTATAAATGCTACATTTTGCAAGTTCCGGTATATTACTTACAGATAGTTCAACTCTCTAACTGATACTTCTGCATTTCCAGTTGGCCACACTGTAAAGAAGCAATACAGGTTTCAGCAGCAACTACACAGTTCATTGATGGGACATCAGAGCAGCCAAACATAGAAAAATGCCACAGAAGAGAAAACCCCAGACCAGGAGGTTTTCAGCAGGGTCCTATATTCATACTTGCCCAAATCAATGGCTATCTTTGAAGTGTGACATTTTGATTTTTCTCCCTTGCTTCAACCTTCACATTAACATTTTCTTGAACTATTTTTCTGCTGATATAGATCCCTGAAGCCTTTACAAATTCCATAATAGATATGAATAGAGTTGAATATCCAAATCTGAAAGAGATCCCTTATGCAGTCATCTGAATAAAACTCCACAATGCACACCCCCAGTGACTAATCCCTTGTGTTCATTGCTCTCACTCACTCTCTTTGAATAATTGAAATAGGGCCTTAGAAAAAAAAAAAGGGGAATTTGGGGGGACACAGAAGGGAATGATGTTTTATGTTGGATTTGTTTAGCATAATAAAATTCAAGGTGTTTTCTACAAAAGCTATCAAAACTAATAATGCAGTCACCAACAATCTGTCTGCAAAAGCTCTCCAGCTGACACGTGGAGACTTGGCCTATCTTGGTGCCTTGACCATTGATCAGCAACAGTCTCTGCTGGAACAAATAATAAGTTTTTGTTAATGTCTTGTGAGATCTGAGACTACCTCACTAAACTCTCAGATGGCCTGAGGAAAATAAAGCAAAGACTTATCCAAAAGGGGAATTTTGGACCCATTACTCTTGCTCATCCTCTCTTATCTGTAGGGGTCCTCGTACCTCATACCCAAAGAAAATATTTTATCTGAAATTTCTTCTGTTTTTATCATTTCAACAAGACACTTTTGCTAACAACAGAAGAAATAGCATTAAAATATCCCAGTTAACCAGTTGCATATTTTTTAAGTTTCTCACAGTCCATTCTCTATTTGCTTGAGAGATGGGGTGTTTATTTACAATCCTGAACAGCAGCCATTTGTTGTTTGCTAAAATACTGATTCACAAAATTAAGCGAAGGAAAACACTACTAGTGACAGTCATGTGGTGGAATATATCTTAGGAAATTCTTAGCTATCTACCCAGTGATTACATTTCCCCTAGTCAAAGAATGACTTCTAAAATTTCCAGTACAACAACAAAAATCTATCACCTCTAGATGGATCTCAGTAGATTAGCTGGAACAAATTGGATTTCAAATGAGCTTTAATAAACCATTCCTCACACTAACCTTTTCCTTTATTCCCCTGACTTGTTTCTTTCCACAGCAGGTCCAATGGGTTGTAATGTTTCCTGACGGTAAATATCCAGCAGATCTACCCTGTGAGCTGTGCTGCTCACTAGCTCACAACACAGACAGATGCTGCTCTCCTCCACAAACACCTTCTCAAAAAGCTGTTAGATCAGTCTAATCTTGAGAAAAAGCAGAGATAAAGTTTGTTAGCCAAGGGCTGATATTGGAGATCTGCTTCCACACAGAAACCGAGAGTAAAAGTGTCTCTGTTAGTTTTAAAGATATCATTCGAATCATCTATTGGCTGTTTCTGCAATTTCCTCAACAATAGCATGTTTGTACAGCTCTGGAACTTCACCTTAATGGCTGCTGATAAAAAAGTTTAAACCTAAGCCTTTAACTGATGAAGTGCAGTAGGAGTGTAAGTAAAATACTGCAGCTGCAATAACACCTCCACTGCTTGAACTATACCCGCATCCCAGGAGCCTGCATCTTTGTTTTCTAATTTCTCTGTCTCCCAATTCAAATTTGCCAATTTACCCTTTCCACCCCAGCATTATTTGTTTTGGGTCCTTTTTTAAATAATCAGTAATGTTCATGTGTTATGCCAGGCACAGGAGTAACCCACAAGGTTTGCCACAATACTCTCTGCCTGCACTGGAACTACACTAAACCAAAAGAAATTAGCAGCAGAGACAAGGAGATGGCCAATGCCTTAAGTTACTATAATTGAAAATAAACTTTGGGGTGAAAAAGCCATGGTAAGCTTACAAAGTGATCTGAATCTAATGGTTAAAAACAACATGAATCCTGGGATCTCCAATCAATGAGACAGACTAAAATTCTTGCCTCACTCTTAAATGAGTAGCAAAACATGACTGATTCTACCTGTTCTAGAATAGGGCACTTCAAATTAAAGCTGCTGTCAGTGCAAGGAATGTATATACTGCATGCACAATGCTGTCACTTCTCAGAGGGCAGCTGTGGGACTTGCACCTTGCTGAGTCCTGTGAATACCCCAGGCTGAAATATCTGCTCCATTCTCCATTTTCAAGAGGTTGTGGCTCTGTTTTAATGAGCAAAACATCTGTTTAGGGGTTATGATTGGTCCAGAATTATTCTCCTATGGATTTTCATGTGTAGAGATTTTTATAGAGTTATACAAGTTGAGTAAGTTTCCTAAGTCTCACATTTTAAGCAGCATTTAGAAATTACTGAACATTTTCTCCCACATTGCTGAAGTTCTGTCAGACAGACATTACCAAGGACTCACTGGTCTGAAGAACAACTGCAAGAACTCCAACAGAGACAGTAAGATAGCTTATATAGTCAAAGCAGTAGAGTCATCTCAGAGCCCTGGGAGGGGCTCCAAGGGACAGTTCTGAGGGTGGGCACCAGGGCAAAATGGTATCACAGGTTGGGTATAGTAATCAAATGTGTACCTAATAAAGGGGCTTTTTTATATCTGTCTGTCTCCACTAATAATGTCTGCAAAGCCTTATCCAGGATAAGGCATCAGAAGGCATCACTTCTGTTACACACCTTTGGTACCCTCTGTTATAATGCTTTCCAGTGGATGTTCATCTGACCAGCTTGTCCTCAAAGAGAGAGCAAAGGTTTGGCCATGTGCAGAGCAAAAGTTGTGATCATATTATGGACCATCCACTAACTGCAGTGATGTGCAGGTTCCTCCTAACTTGGACTCTACATTCTGGTCAGATGCAGTTCATTTCATTTTCAGACAGCAAATCAGCACTTAAAAGAGCACCACGCTATAGTTTATGTGGTTATATAAGCTGATAACATTGGCCTGTTGCTGAGAAATGAGATGTGAATTCATTTCTAATTAATCTGCCTTTACATAGCATATGTCACATTCATTGGTGGCTGTCCAACTTAATAATTGCTTATCACTTTGAAGGAATTTCTTATGATTGCAATTCTAAAAACATCTGCCTGAACTATGCCAGTAAATCCCTTGGCATTTTATCTTAACACGGGTGTCTTAAAAGCCAGGTTCTCTTGCAGTTATTTGGGGTTTTATTGATAATAGGCTATTTGGTCTGTTAAAGAGATAGAATAAAAGCACAACACCATCAAACAAGAAAAAGCGGAGGGGGAAGGGAGGGACTTCTTCATTCCCAAAGGTTGTATGCATAATATTTAAAAAAAACAAACCAAAACAAACAAACAAACAAACAAAAAAAATCAAACAACCAAAAAAAACCAAAAACCATACATCAACCCTCTGCATGTTTCTCAAAATGAAGTGATGAATGCAGGTCAGACAATAAAACTAGGTATTTCAATCAAAAAGTATAGTATAAAACATGCAATGGAAACATTTCATGCGTTTTTGACTTACTTTTGTTTTCAGACTGTCAAGTAATAAGTGCAGTAATTACTCTTTCAAACACATTGACATTCTGGCCAGATATACAAAACAGGATTTTCATGTCCCTAAAAAAAATAAAGTTATATATATAATTATTTTTAAAAAGAGAGACTTGTGTAAATTGACAGATTCTTCCAGAACAGATAATGTAAAGACCGATTTATAGAGGTCAATTTCAATGTAATTTATTTATAGAGAAGCATTTGGAAGTGTCAGCACTGAAGATATCATATATTTCACTTATCTCTCACAGTTCCA